>CM077155.1:40807190-41024867 GCA_039583875.1 Platanthera guangdongensis
TATTCCCACCAATTATTCTTATTAAAGCGATTTATTTTTATTTGAAAAATAGGTCAATTATGATTGGACATTTTCAAGGAATTTTCGTAGTTTCTTTTGATAAAAATCTCTTTTGTGATAATTCTAATATGATAAAGGAAGATTTTCTTAATTCCACTAGCTCGGTGTGTTGACATGGATGATATCACTCAAATTCTACAAGATGTTCGTTGTGGGAAATGTGGTAGTTGTTGCGAACTAACTCGATGCCCCGGTCGGGCCAGATTTGTTCGAACCGTCTTAGCTCACGAGGCGGTCGAGCGCGCACACAGTCAATGAAAATGCAAAGTTGACACAAGGTGTGATGAAGTGGAAAAACCGGGCCTGCGCCGGTCAAATTCCACTAGCTTCTGCTGATTACAATGTGTTGGAGAATCGGGGCGACAAACCGCTCCCGTTACAACTTGGGGGGAGAGAGAGACTACGACTCCCGACGGGCAACAGGCTGCGCCGCGGGAGTAGCTTGGATGTTGGAATGCGTGGGACGATCCCGGTGCTCTGGCGCTTCTGGCTGCGTTCACTTGCTGGCTGCGGTCGTCTTCCTCCTTTGGCTTTGGCAGGGACTTGGGCGTTTTCCTGCTGGCTACGCGGTGGTGGAGCACTGGTGGCCGTGGGCGGCCGTTGGTGGTTCACGGCGACTCAAGGCTGACTCGGGGGAGGAGGTAGGAGAGCTCACACCTGAAGAAGAAGACAACTCCCGGGAGAGAAAAAGGTGAAGAATGAAGTGCCCCTAGGGTTCTTTTATAGCCTCCAGGGGAGGATAATGGCGGGCCCCACCACTAAAGTGGTGGTTAGTGGTGGTTACCCTCTTGATTGTACGGTGAGGAGAGCCTCCCCCCGATCGGACGATGGGGAGGTCGTTCACGGCGATGGGCCGCCAGGTTGGCGGCGGTGGCCGGGGGGGGGGGGGGGGGGGGGGGGGGGCGGCGGCGGCCCTCCGGGGCCGGCCGCGGATAGGCCGGCGGCCCGCCGTGGCTTGTTCGGCAGCCTGCCAGGCGGTCGGCCGGGCAGCCGGTAGCGGGAGCGGCTGACTTGGTGGCCGGCTGCGGTGGCTTGCCGAGGGCCGGCTGCGGCGGCCTGCCGAGGGCCGGTCGTGGCCAGGCCAGCAGCCTGCCGAGGGCCGGCCGTGGTCAGGCCGGCGGCCCGCCGTGGCTAGGCCGGGGGCTTGGCCGGCGGCCTGCCGCGGCCGGGCCGCCGGCGGCCAGGGGCCTGTCGTGGCTAGGCCGACAGCTTGGTCGGTGGCCTGCCGCGGTCGGGCTGCCGGTGGCCAGGTGGCTGGTCGTGGCTAGGCCAGCGGCATGGCCGGTAGCCTGCCGTGGCCAGGCCGTTGGCGGCCAGGTGGCCGGCCGTGGCTAGGCCAGCCTTGGCCGCCCGGGGCCATGCCGCGGCCGCCCTCCCGGCGAGGCTGGCGGGAGGCCGGGCGCCGGCGACGATTAGGCCGCCCGGTTGACGGTTTTCCTCCATGGGATGAGGGCCGGCCACGCCACCCATGATTTCCTCCTCATGAGGGTTCATGGAGGGGGTGGGCCACCCATGACCCACTTTTGGAGGAGATCATGGGGGGGGGGGGCTCTCTCCTATAAATGGAGGTGGAACTCATCAGTAGTCACTCTGCAAGGAGCTCCCTCTCTAAATAAATCATACGACAAGGGTTTTACTGGCCCTCTATGAGTAAGGATGTCAAAGCTCATTTGAAAATATCTCTTGAATGTGAGAACCCTGTAACCATGCATCTGAAACCCTCTAAGATACTACGTTCCATTACTAGCTGGATCTTTCACTCAGTCCTGTGCAAAAAGACTGCCGGTCCGGTCCAAGACCGGTCTTTTGGCCGACCGGTCCCGGACCAGTCCCGCTCAAACTAGTCCTGATCTAGGACCGGTTTTCCTCTTCTTGAGGAGGACTGGTTGGGACCGGCGGACCGATCCTAACCGGTCCCAGGCTGGTCCTAAACGGTCACGAACCGATTTTTTTATTGCTACTCTGCTATTCTGAATCGATTGCAGTCCTCTTTTTTATTATATTTTGTATGAATGTTGTCTAGAATCAAATTTTGTCTCTAATCTCATCTAGGTTGATGAAAATGGAGAGAATTATAGTCCAAAACCTAAGAATATGAGTACATAATCGATCTAATTAACGGGCTTTTACCGGTCTTTTACCGGTCCCGGTCTGGGACCGGTCCCAGTCCTGGACCGGTCTTTGGTGGAAAGGGGGGGACATTTAGAGATCCTTGGGACTGGTCTGGGACCGGACCGATCCTAACCAGGACTGGTCCCTAACCGGTCCGGTCCCAACTGGACTGACTAAGACCGGTTTGTTTGTGCACCACTACTTTCACTATATGGGGAATGAACGTTTTGGGTATGTCCCCCCAGCTTCAATGCAAAGAAGGTTCATTCTATTGCTTATCCATTATTTTACTAACTAGATTGAAGCACGATGTCTTGTCAAACTAATCACTCAAGTTGTGTGCAGCTTTATTTGGGGAAAAATCATATGTCAGCATGGAATCACTTATGTCATTATCAAGGATAACAGTCCTGAGTTCGCTAACTTACTGCTTGAGAAGCATTTCTACAAAAAATGAGGTACTGACCTTCAATTTGCATCTGTTCATCAATCTAGGAGCAATAAGCAAGCTGAAGCTGTCAACTGTTAGTGTAAAAATCGCATACACAAAGTAGAGAGGGAGTAAGGAGAGAGAGATTCAAGAGTTTTTATTAAGTCACACTGTTTTTACAACAAGCTGGGCTTTTATAGGCCCAAACCGAAGTAAGTGTTGTGCTTATAATACGTGCTGGTTACAAGTGTTGTCATATCCTCAATCACTTAGTTTGCATACATATCTCTTATCTTCTTATACTAACTTCTCTTTTGTTTTCTTCTGCCAGTGCACAATATTGACTTGATGACTTTGATAGATGTGTACTGCACATCTTCCTTGCTGGATGGCTGCCTTAAGATCAATCCTTATCTTCCTTCACCCTCTTGATCTGGAGGCGGGCCAATGTTCATGGCAGTCCTTAGTTTTAGAAAGCGTTCTTTTCCCAGGGGCTTGGTTAGTAGATCGACGAGTTACACTTCCGTTCGACAATGCTCTAAAGTAATCTTTCCCTTTTATACTTGCTCTCTGACTAAATGATGGCGTACATCAATGTGCTTGCTCCGGTTGTGAAATACCGGATTTTTAGCTAGGGATATGGCTGAAGTATTATCACATCTGAGAATAACTGCAGGCTTTATCGTTTCTTCCTCTTCTTGAGTATCTGCGCTCTGTTTTTCTATTTCCATTAACCGTAGAGCTTCACAAGTGGCATGCGATATCGTTATATATTCTGCTTCAGTGGTTGATAGGGCAATGGTTTGTTGCTTGCGAGAGCTCCATGAGATGGGTTTGGAATCGAGTAAGAAGAGATATGCACTCGTACTTTTCCTCTCATCTAGCTCACCTCCCCAGTCAGAATCACAATATCCATTTATAATTCCTCTGCCTCCTCTTCGATAGATAAGCCCAAAGGATTTTGTTCCTTGAAGGTAACGTAGAATTCTTTTGGTGGCATTGAAATGTGATTTGATGGGGTTAGCAACATACCTTGCAATTTTATTGATAGGGCCTTCCAGATCCGGTCTGGTGTTGGTTAGGTATATTAAGGATCCAACTATTTGACGGTATTGTTCTGGGTCTGTCTTCTCTTCTCCTTCCTTTCTTTGTTCCAGTTTATCACTTGTACCCATGGGAGTTATTGCTAGATTGCAGTCCTTCAAGTTGAATTTTAGCATAAGTTCCTTGGCATACTTTTCTTGTGAGAGAAATATATACTCAGGATGTTGATATATTTGCATACCTAGGAAGTAATTCAAAAGTCCAAGATCCGTCATTTCATAGTGTTGCATCATTGTATATTTGAACTGCTGAATCAAAGCTGTAGTATTGCTTGTTACAATTATGTCATCTACATAGATGCACACTATGAGAATTTGCTTTCGAATCTTCTTTGTTTATAGAGATGCTTCAATTGGACATCTCATAAACCCTTCATGTAGTAGAAATTGATCAATATTAGCCTTCCAAGCTCGTGGAGCTTGTTTGCGGCCGTACAAAGCCTTATGAAGTTTATACGCAGCATGTTCATGGCGCTTTATAAGAAATCTTGTGGGCTGTTCAACAAAAACTTCTTCTTCAAGAATGCCATTAAGAAATGCTGATTTGATATCAAGCTGATAAATGTGGTAAGTTTACAGAGTAGCAAGTGCAATGATGAATCGGATAGTTTCCATTCTAGATACCGGGGCAAAGGTCTCTTCAAAATCTCTTCTTGGTTTTTGAGAGTACCCTTTTGCCACTAATCGAGCTTTATGTCGAATTATCTCACCTTTTTCATTGCTTTGTTATTTTAAAAATCCATCTGAGCCCAATCACATCCTTGTGTTGTGGTCTGGTGGTAAGTGTCCATGTGTTATTTTTATTGATCATAGCAAGTTCTTCTTGCATAGCTCTTCTCCATACTTCAGCTTTGTTGGCTTCCTCAAAAGTTTCAGGTGTGTGACAATAAAACCAATTCACACTGCTCATAAATTTCTTGAATGCTTCTTGTTTTAGGGGAAGGTGATGATGAATCTGAGCTAGAATCGACAGCCACTACTTTGGGTATATCAATATCTTCAAGATCTGTTTGGATGGTACATGGAATCCATTCCTGTTCAACCACAGTTTTTGAGGGATATGTGAGGTGCTCTTCATCTGATTTCCAATCCCAACTCATTGCTTCATTAAATGTAAAATTTCTTGAGATGCTAAGGTGTTTATTGGTTGGATTAAGGAGTCGATAAGCTTTAGACTTCTCACTATAACCAATAAATAGTAGTTTCTCACTTTTGCTTTTTAATTTTCCTGTCTGTGTATTGTGTGCATAAGCAATGCAACCAAAAGTTTTAAAGTGCGCAATAGAAGGTTGCCTTTTGTAAATAGCTTCATAAGGTGTCATACCTGTTAAGGCCTTTGTAGGAGATCTATTTAAAATATAGACTCAGTATTAGTAGCTTCTCCCCAAAATTCTTTTGGCATATGAATTGGCAACATCATGGCTCTTGCCATTTATAGAATGGTTCGATTGCATCTTTCCACTACTCCATTCTGTTGAGGGCTTCTAGGAGCTGATAATTCTCTTCTAATGCCTTCATAGTTGCAAATTTAGAAAGTTGTCGGGAGAGGAATTCACCTCCTCTATCTGTTCTCAGGGCTTTAATAGAACTTTGCAATTGTTTTTCAATAAGAACTTTAAACATCTTAAACGTTTCAAAAACTTGTGCTTTGTTCTCTAGATAATATATCCACATATATCTAGAGAAATCATGCACTAAGAGTAGGAAGTACTTCTTACCTCCAATAGATGTTGTTTGGGCAAGACCCCAAAGGTCGGCATGAATGAGCTCCAGTGGAGCAATACTTCTCCATTTAGCCTCTTTTGGAAATGGTGCTCTGTGAGATTTTTCTTCAATACAACTTTCACAAAACCCTTTGACTATTTTGATTGGTGGCATCCTAATAACTAGCTGTTGGGTTAGCTTAAGTGCATCCCAATTGAGATGACCCATTCTTCGGTGCCATAACATAGAATCTGTAGAGGAGTGAATTTGTTGTGAGGTATAACAAAGCGTCTTCATATCTATATAGAAAACCTTATTGGTCGACATGTTGGTGGTTACCAGCAATTGCTTTGTGTTATCTTCAATAATATAACATGTTTGTTGTGTAAACATAACGGAGTAACCTTTTTGTAATAGTTGTCCAACGCTCAGTAGATTTTGAGTTAGCTTTGGGACCCAATTCACATCTGTAATAGTTCGTTTATCTCCTTTATTTGTTGTAACTGAAATAGAACATTTTCCTTGTATTTGAAGCACTTTGCCATCACCCAATAATACCTCTGATTTTTGTGATTCATCCAACTGTTCAAACTGTGATTTATCATTACTCATATGGCCGGATGCTCCACTATCAATATACCATCGCATATTGATTATGTTGGTGGTCGTTGGAGTGTTTGAGCACATCTAAAATAAAGCCTCTGAGTCAGATTTTTTAGTAAACTTGATTTCTTCTTTGTTTTTTATACCAACAATCTTTGTCAAAATTGGTTGGATTTTTACATCGTTTACATCGATTAAAGCAATCATTTGTATTATGTGTGGGTTTTTTTTACATAATTCACAATACATAGATTTATGTGGCACTTGAGCTCTTCCTTTCTCTTTGCCTTTTTGCTCTGTTTTCCAACTTTGTTGACCAGTTTTGTTGATAATTCCACTGTTATTAGGCCTGTTATACTGGATTTTAGTTTGCAGGGCTTGTTCAATAACAGGGTCGTGTTTTCTCATCCTGTCTTCATGAGATTGTAAGGAACTCATCAATTCAGTTGTAGTCAACAAGTCCATGTCATGAGCTTCTTCAATGGCAGCTACTACATGGTCAAATCTTGTTGGTAGGCTTCTCATGATCTTATGGACAAGTTGTTGATCTTCAACAACTTTTCCAAGATTGCATATTTGGTTGGCAATATTGGAAACACGGGCATAAAAGTCCAAAATAGATTCCTCTTCTCTCATTTCTACTGCATCTAATTTCCTCCACAAAGTATGTACTTTAATAGAAATTACCTTATGTGTGCACTTAAATTCCTCTTTTAAAGTATCCCAGGCCTCCTTAGCTGAGGTTGCACTCATAATACGGGGAAAAATAGTATTGGATACTCCTTGTTGAATAAGAAGTAAGGCCCTTGCGTTTTTCATCTGTTCGTCTTTTGTTGAAGCCTTGATTGTTGAAGAAATTTCTGAGATTTTCAGAGGTGAGGTCATTTCTGCCTCTTTTTCTTTTATGTGTATGTCTTGCTCTATGATGTCAAGAAGGTCTTGAGAATCAAAAAGGGTAAGCATACGAATGCTCCAGAATTCATACATCTCTCCACTGAATATGGGTACGCCAGTTTGACTGTAAAGAGGGACATAACTGGTAGATGATGATGTCATGCTATGTACTCTAATTTCTACAGAGTTTGATATCGATAGTCTCAATGACTAAAGAACAGGATACTAACTGTGGCTCTAATACCAGTGTTAGTGTATAAAATCGCATACACAAAGTAGTGAGGGAGTAAGGAGAGAGAGATTCAAGAGTTTTTATCAAGTCACACTGTTTTTACAACAAGCTTGGCTTTTATAGGCCCAAACAGAAGTAAGTGTTGTGCTTATAATAAGTGTTGGTTACAAGTGTTGTCATATCCCCAATTACTTAGTTTGCATACATATCACTTATCTTCTAATACTAACTTCTCCTTTGTTTTCTTCTGCCAGTGCACAATATTGACTTGATGAATCTGATAGATGTGTACTGCACATATTCCTTACTGGATGGCTGCCTTAAGATCAATCCTTATCTTCCTTCATCAATAAGCTAAACCTTAACCTATTGAAGAAGAAGGTGGGCAATGCAAAATCAAATTGGGCTGCCGAACTTCACATTATTATATGGGCTCTTTGGACCACTCCTACCGCATCCACTGAACACAATTCATTTCAACTTTCTCCCAATATTGAGTGTGACTTTCCTATTGTAATCATACTCCTTAGCATAGGAATAATGTTAGCACGATAATCTGAAGACTTCCCAGTAGAACTGTTGACATCAACTCAACAAGAGCTCATAGATACTCTCAATGAAATTGAAGAACTACAAGACCAATCATTCATTGGACAAGAGGAGATATGACAGAGGATGAGATTATGTTTTAACAAATACGTGAGATCACGGACCTTCACTGAAGGTGGCCTGATATTGAAGAAAGTTAACTTAATCGCCCGACGGGCTTAAAACTATTGACAAATTGAACCCAAATTAGACAACGCCATGCATCGTTTACAAAGCTTTGAAACATGAGGCTTATATGTTGTAAACTTATGATGGAGACATACTTGCGCATCTGTGGAATGATGATGAATTAGGGTTTGTTTGTTTCATCATTTATTGCTTCATCTCTATTGGGCGGAAAATGTCACTGCCAAAAAATATTATTTGGTAACTATCCAAGTTCCACCGTCATCGGTCCAAAATATCATTTTAACATTTTTTTGAGAATGCAACCACCCACTCCATTCCCCACTACTTCATTGTGAAAGCTTTCATCCCCCACCTCTCCAACTCTCACCACTAAAATAAAGAGACCCATAAAGAGTTTCTTTGCTTAAGCATTTCCAGTACAATTTTGAAATAACTATGACGAATACTTATATCTTTGTGATCATTGGTCATCCCACTCCATCTTCACAGAAACTCTCTCATCTCAATCCAGTAAGTTCTAAGCCACTTTCAGGAATGAGTTACGACTTAGTCATCTTGCCCCATATTTCTCCTTCACTACACTCTCGTAAGCCCCGAGCTAGTCTCTAACAAGAGTTGTGATCTCTTCACTGATAGTCTATCACCTCACTCTCATAAGACTCGAGCCAACCTCAAGCAAGATTCGAGACTTAGTTATCTCTCGCCATATTTTTCTATTACTGCACTCTTGTGAGCCCTAAGTCAATCTCCGATAAGAGTTATGACATCTTCACAAATGCTCTGTTACTTTACTCATATAATTCCTGAGTTAGCCTCAGTAAATTGTTGTGACTTAGTTATCTCGTGTCAAATTTCTCAATCATAGAACTCTCGCAAGCACCAAGCTAGCCTCTTGTAAGAGTTGTGACCTCTTTGTATGTACAACTATGTGTTCACCGAGTGGGTCTCTTAGAAGAAAACCAAGACAAAGAGAGCAGTTTTAGGCTAAGGTTAATTGGACTGGCAAGTGGGGAAGAAATTCCCTGGCTCGTATGGGGTTGAGCCGTCAGTAACAGGTGGCGGGTAGAGTGCACAAGCTCACATTTGCCGCAAGGACTAACCAAGGGATAAGTGAGTGGGGTAATTGGGCCCACACTCACCCTTAGTCTTGGGGTGGCAGCGAGTGCCAGCCTCATCAGGCACTTGCCACCCCAGGGAGTGACAGCCACATGAACCACTCGCCCAATAGTGTTTTTACCAAAATGTCTATGTTGGTCTGCTAATAGCCCCTCCAAATAGCAGAGTTTTGCTACTGACAGACCAATTTGGGCTGCGTTTAGTAAACCCAAAAGGCGAGATTGGGCTATTAATAGGCTAGACTTAGAAAACTATAAATAGACCCTTAAGGGCACCTTTGGAGAGGATCGTTCTTTGACTTTATTTCTCCTCTGGTTTGCTTTGGTTGGTTTTGAGAGCCCTTCAAGGTGCCCAACATAGTTTTGGATTGGGAGGGGAATCTCTCTCAGATCTTCTGGGTATGTGGCGGGATCTCCTCACTACAGCTCAGAGTCTGTTCCTAGTTCAAAGTTTTTGGCTAGAAATTCAATTCAGGTTAAGTAAGTGTAGACAACCCCATTTGAGTCTGAACTTTCTCGAGAACAAATAACTATTTCAACATTTTTTAAGTAAGTGCAGACTACCCCCATTGAGTCCGAACTTTCCCTGAAACCGGATAACAGTTTCAATATTATAGATACTATATCGCCCCACTTTAATAATCCTTGATCCACCCTATTGCAAGAGTTGTGACTTAATTATATCGCGTCATATTTCTACATCACTGCTATTGGGAATATTGTCTTTCAATGTTCCCTGAATTTGAAGAGGCATCACCATCAATGCTAAGTGCACAATTGTATTTGATATATGTTCAAGTTCAATGTATGTAGGTTGCATACTACACCATGATTAGACAGGATGTCTGGGTCACAATACTCGTTGAACTCAAGACAAGATGCTGGCAAAGCAGAAATCTGGCTAATTCCAGAAGCGTCGAGTGAAATCAGTTCACTCGATGCCAGAAGAGCAAAAGCGTTGAAAAAACTACATATAGTCAAAGTCGTAATGTTGCTGACTAGAAATATGGCTAATGTTCCTTCACTCAATGCCAACTCAACAAGATATCTGGCTAAGGATAGAAGCATTGAGTAAAGGCAGTTCACTCAACACCTCAATCAAGAAGACTGGTTACTGGACAAGCAAAAAATCAACTAAGTATAGATGCATTGAGTGAAATCACTTCACTCAACGCCAGTAGAGCAGAAGCATTGACAGAAGATTAAGCAGTCAAGGCCTCAGAAGCATAAAAAAAATCTGTCTAAGTCCAGAAGCGTTGAGTGAAGGCTGGTCACTCAACACCTACTCAATAGATAATTCTTCTAAGTGCAGAAGTACTGAGTGAAAGTTGTGCACTCAACGCCTACTCAACAGACAACTCTTCTAAGTCCAGAAGTGTTGAGTGAAAGTTGTTCACTCAACGCCTACTCAACAGACAATTCAACTAAGTCCAAAAGCATCGAGTGATGAAAGCTCACTCAACACATAATTAGTTAAGACTATAAAAGACATAATGAAATGTGTAATGAAAGCTCACTCAATGCCTCAAGATGCAGAATTCTGCTAAGTACTTTTGCGTTGAGTGACAATGCTTTACTCAAAGCCTGAGAAGTTTGTCTTGATTTTACTAAGTCTAGAAGCGCCGAGTCATGCTGACGTCAGCAGAAATTCAAATATCACGGATTTGCTTGGTAGAAGAGAAAAGATGTTGCTTGTCTTTAGTACAGCTATAAATGCAAAATTGATGGAGTAGTTGTCATTTACGGCCAGTCTTTCTGTGCAAAGAGCCATTGGACGGCGGAATATAAATGTAGAGTTCCGAGGAAAAAGAAATTAACTTTTGGAAATAAGAGCTTTGAACTTCATCTTCTTCCTCCCGACTCAGTTGCAGAGCTTGAAGCAAATACTCTTACTACTGGTGTAAGAAGTTCAAATAGTTAGCTGTTGATAGTCACATCTTTAACAACAAGTTCAGAAAGTTCACTATCTAAGATAGAAGGGGGAGCAGAGCAAGCCTAAGCTGTTGTTCATCTTCAAGGCCACTGCATTTAACTTATCTACTCAAAAGGCTTGAACAAACAGTGCTCTGCAGGGTATTTCACAACACAAGCAGAACAACTTTGAAGATATATTCTTGGTGTTGTGAAGAAGATAGAACTGATTCTTCTCATTTCAGGAAGACGCAGACTCAGAGATCACTTCTCTAGAGTCAATCATCAACAACAACCAACACTTCTTCTGTAGGATCTTATTTGATCTGAGTTGTAAGACTAATATATAAAGGCTAATATAGGATCCTTCTGTGGATCTGAGGTAGGGCCTGTATGCCTGAACTGTAGGAGATTTATTCTCTGAGGTAGGATCCTGTGGTGAATCTGAGTGTAGGGCTAACCTCCTATCCTGAGTGTAGGACTTTGGATAAAGTCCGGGGTAGGTGATCTGGTACAAATTACTGAGCTGTAGGAAATTATATCCCTGAGTGTAGGGCCATGGGCCTGAGGTATCACTTGGAGGAGTCTGAGAGATCTTGAGGGATCTGTGTTGTAAGCTCATTGAGCCGAGATTGGAGAAGTTGGCATTGTCTAACACTCTGTTAGAAAGGTGGGAAGGACAGTGGATGTACCCATACCTTGGAGGACCACTATAAACACTTGTGTGTTGTTGTTTATTCTTGAAAGCTAACTTAAAACAAAGTCACAACACACCAAAGCTAAAAGATAGTCATAAAAGACATAAAAACATATCCACCCCCTCTAGGTGTTTAGCTACTCTTGAAAACAAAGACTTTCAAGTCGTATTAGAGGGAGGTTGTTCAAAAAGGACTTAACAGTCTGAATAGATCTCCAATAGTAGCTTAAGATTATTTTTATGGGTTCAGGAGAGAACCATAAGGAGTTGGCCTCCATGAATCTTCCAATCTGCAGAAAGTAAACTTTTGGTATTTGGAAAGAGAGGGTCAGGTTGTTCAAAGAAGCTTCTGACTCTAGGATCTTCATCAAAGTTCAGGAAGGACCCTTCATCCCCATGAAGATTTCTGTCCAAGATGTCAATTTCAAAACCCCAAATAAATAAACTAAGAAGACCAAGGATGAGGTCATCCTGGAAATCATGGACAAGAGGCCACAAAATATAATTGTCAGTGTCATAGATGATTCCATATTCCAGAATCTTGTCCACTGCAAGACATCCAAGAAAATGTGGGACACCCTGATTATCTACATGGAGGGCACTGAAGAAGTTAGGGATGACAGGAAATCCCTACTTAATCAGGAATATGAGGCCTTTAGGAAAAGCAGCAAGGACATCATAGTTGATTGCTATGAAAAGTTTTTCAGAGTGGTCAATGAGCTGAGGACCTCTGGGAGGATCTTCAGCAATTATGAGTTGAATGATAAGTTCCTAAAATCTCTAACCAGAGACTGAGACACAGATTTTTGCAATCAGAGAAGTGTCCATGCTTACTAAAACTCCTCCTCACACTTTATTTGGAAAGCTACTTTCATATGAAATGCAGCTATTTGCTAGGAAGGAGGAGGAGACCACCAACAGGTCCCATGCCAAGGAAAGGACAATGGACTTCAAGGCTGAGAGCTCTAAGAAGAGAAAGGAGAGGATTGCCCACCCCCAAGGAGGCCAGCTGATTCAGAAAGATCAGAGTCCATCTCATCTAATAGTAACATGTCAGACGGAGAGTTTGCTACCTTTTCAAATCAATTCCAAAAGATGATGAAGAGGAGGCAGTGGAAGAACAATCATTCCTCCTCCTCAAATTACAAGAATGATCACAACAAGTCCAGTAAGAAGTTCTGTAAACGAGACATGTATGATTCTAAACACAATAAACATAATTCTTCTAAAACTATTTATTATTGTTGAAGCAAGCCTGAGTATGTTTTTGATGATTTCCCAGTCAAAATAAAAGAGACAAGTGAGAATATACACCTCCACCACAAGGGAAAGAAGGAAAAGACCTTCATTGCCAAGAAGGAGAAGAGCTGGAGTCAAACTGACTCAACATCTTCAGACTTTGAAGAAGAAGATGAAGCATATATAAGGATGTTTACTACCGTTGCTGTTGAAGAGGATGAGGATTATCTAGCTATACGGATAGGAATCAGGGCCCCTCTATCACACTCAAATAGTGATAATGAGGTGGATGAAGATGTTAGTGGTTGTTATAGACTCATATCCATGACAGATGGTGAATCTAGCAAGGATCAGTCTGATCAACCAGAGGTACTAATTCACTCTCTCTCCTCCTTTAAATATGATTATGAAACAAGTCCCAATTCTGATGTTCCTTCATCTTATGATGAAGATGGCTCAGAATCTGACGAAGATGTCAATCAATTGATTGACAATTATGGGTTAATCTTGGAAGCTCTAAAGAAGAGCAAGTTGCATGTCAAAAGACAAGCCGAGGAGATTGTCTCCCTACAGCCATCCAAATTGGGACCATCAACCATAAGAACAAGGTCATTAAGGATCTTGAAGAAAAACTTGTCAAAGAGAGGATGCTAGTGGATCAATACTCCAAACCTAAATCTATATTGCCACTCATTGATACCTTCACCTCCCAAACAGATAAGAAGGGGCTGGGGTACATTGAGAGGAATACTAGAAGAAGGAATAGGAGTAAGGGCAAGGCTCCAATTCAGCCTGCTATCCCTTTTGAGAAAGTTGTTTTGCCATCCAACAAGTTTGACCAAGAGAGTATATATGGTCACTGGTTGAATGGTAAATCCACTAGTATGACCAAAAACGATCACAACTATGGTGGAAGGAAGGGCAAGGGCTTAAGTGATTTTAAGGCCCCGCATGAGGAAATCCAGATGGCCCATCATGGACCATTTGTGTTTGGTACACTAGCCCTCACACTCAAGAATAAGGCAGTGGACTATTCTCAGGTTCTTCCTGCATCAACTCAGACCAAAGGTAAGTCAGTCAGTAAGCATGACTTAGCTATCTCCGAGGCCATTAACAACATGTCTATTGCAAATAAGACCACTATTGGTGGAACTCAAGGTAATCCAAGTACTTCTACTGGCAGACTCACCTTCAGTTAGATTATTGCTGAAAGAAACAAGAAAAAAGGCTGCTACACTCCCCTCTGAACAGTCAGCTGTTGACATCTTGCACTCTGCAAGGGCTGTTTAGAGGAGAAGATACAACATTCATGAATGTTGGTGCTGTGGCAGGGCGGGACACTTTGTCATAGATTGTTGGCACAACCCTAATATGCCTAGGGCAAGTCTTCCTATCAGCAGTGATGCATGTAAACATGTTCATTTTCATACTAGAAAGAACCAAGGACCCAAACCCTCTTGGGGTACTAAGGTAAACTAAATTGTGGTTACAGGATAGTCCAACTACTCATGCACCAATATGGTACTTAGACTGTGGTTTTTCCAGATGCATGACTGGAACAAGGTGCCACTTGAAGGACTACACTCCTGTGAAGAATGGAAATAAGGTGATCTTTGGAGGTTCACATAGAGGAGTCACCAAGGGCTATTGTATGATCACCAATGGCATAGTCTCGAAAGTGGCTTATGTGGAAGGGTTGCAACATAACCTGATAAGCATAAGCCAACTATGTGATCTTGGCTATGTCATTGTCTTCCAAAAGGATTAGTGTCTAATTAAAGGTCAAGTGACCAAGAGCTCATTTTGACAGGCATTATGAGTGGAAGTATTTATTGTTTAAACTTTGATGTTTAAGTTCTGACACTCCAGTATGTCTAGTTGCTAATGAGAAAGTCTCTTATTGTGTGCAATGGCACAAGAGCCTGACCCACTTGAACTACAACATCATTAGCAAGCTCTTCAGTGAAGAGCTAGCCAGAAATGGACTCAATATAAGATGCATTAAGGAGGACATTTGCTTTATATGTTAAAAGGGCAAGCAGAACAAAGCATCCTTTAAGAGCATTAGGGACAAGGATTCTGTGAGGTGTTTGTATCTCCTGCATATGGACTTATTTAGCCCTATGCCTGTTTATAATTTAGGTAGGAAATCTATACATTTGTGATAGTAAATGACTATTCTAGATATGCTTTGGTTTTCTTTTTAAAGAAAAAGTCTGAAACTCTAGACATCTTTATGACCTTTGTGAGGCAAGTTCAGAATGAAAAAAAACAGTTTTATGGTCAAAATCAGAAGTGACCATGTACTGAATTTCAGTCTGAAGGCATTACTAAGTTCTAAGAAGAACTAGGGATATTTCAGGAGTTTTCTTCTCCAAGAACACCACAACAAAATGGGATAGCTGAGAGGAAAAATAGGACTCTCATAAAGGCTGGCAGGACATTGCTCAGTGACTCTTCTCTCCCAGAATACTTCTAGGCTGAGGCAGTGAACACTACTTGTCATGTCTTGAATAGAGACTCTATCAACAAGTACCACAAGAAGACTCCCTATGATATTATGAAAGGCAGAAAATCAAATCTACCCTATCTCAGGATCTTTAGTAGTAAGTGCTTTGTACTTAATAATAAGAAGTCCTACCAGACTAAGTTTGCTTCCAAGTCCTGTGAAAGGATATTTGTTGGGTACAACAATCATAGAAAAACATGTAGAGTCTACAACTTCAAAAATCAAGTTGTAGAAGAGTCTGTGAATGTAGTCTTTGATGAATCATCAATGATTAATAGTGAGCTGCCTAGCTCCTCTAGATCTGTAGGTGTAGAAATGAAGATAGATAAATTAGTCATCAAGGACACTTCTCCAACTACCCTAGAAGATGGTGATAGTGTGAACATTCCAAAAGAAGAACAAAGTACATAGGATATGACTGAAGACCAGCAGGATCGAGCCACTGAAGTTCATGTTGCTGAAGAAAGAATGCCTCCTGCTGTCAGGCATTTGAGGCATCATCCCAGAAATCAGATCATAGGAGATGCTAGCAAAAGGGTTACGACAAGGAGCAGAAGCCTTGGTGAGTTGAAATCTAAGGTGATAGCACTTGAAGCCGCCATGGTAGAAAACTTTAAGGGAGTAAATAATTACAGTTATGACAATTTCAAGTGCATTAGAAGGATCAGGGAAGGACAAGGACCTGGAATCAAAAGAACAGAATTTTACCCAAGTAAACTTCGTCGAGTATAGTAAGGGATATTTGTTGAATTCGTCGAGTATACTCATAGATGCTCGTCGAATTCGTCGTGTATACCTACTGGCACTCGTCGAATTCATCGTATTTACTTAAGATAAAATCTCTGAGATTTGGAAAATCATTTAAGTAAAAATCATCGAGTATCATCAAGTATACTCGTCGAATTCGTCGAGTGTATCTTCCGATACCCGCCGAATTCGTTGAATATACATGTCGATACACGTCGAATTTGTCGAGATTCAATGGGTATACCTTTAAGTTTCTGAATTTACTTCTCTAGAATTTGCTAAGTTAGATTCGTCAAATATCGCTTAGCTCATGTGTCGAGTGTATCAGCTGATACTCATCGAATTCGTCGAGTGAGCTAAGCGATATTCGACGAATCTGACTTGGAAACTTCTAGGGAAGTAAATTCAGAAACTCAAAGGTATACCCAATGAATCTCGACGAATTCGGCATGTATCGACATGTATATTCGATGAATTCAGCGGGTATCAGAAGATACACTCGACGAATTCGATGAGTATACTTGATGATACTTGATGATTTTTACTTAACTGATTTTCCAAATCAAAGAGAATTTACCCTAAGTAAATACGACGAGTGCCAGTAGGTATACACAATGAATTCGACAAGTATCTTTGAGTATACTCGACAAATTAGATGAATATCCCTTACTATACTCGGCGAATTTTACTTGGGTAAAATTTTGTTCTTCTAATTCCAGGTCTTTGTCCTTCTGTGATCCTTATAATGCACTTAGGATAAAAGTACACTCTAATAGAGAGATTACATGTGAGTCAACACATTGGCCTACACAATAAAGGATTACATTGTATAGTCCTATGTTTCATGACCTGCTGTAACCTGACATTGAGTTATACTTAGAAATATAGTCATGCAAGCACATAACTAAATAGAGAGCATGAAATACAACTCAATTCATCTTAGTTTAAGGGACACTTCTTCAAATCAGGGTAATTGTGGATACAATACCCAACAATCTTCCCCTGTTTGAAGAAGTTAGAACCCTACAAACTAAGATGAATTGTACACACAATAGAGCATAAAAATGAAAGGACATAACAAAGAAAAAGTACAATAAACGCATTCCCAGACAAAACATTAAATTATATATATATATATATAAATGAAAATTCTTAGTTGGGGCAATCTGTGTCTACAAACATCAATCATAAAAGAGACCATCAAGTCTGTTTGTCCATGCTTTTCTGACTTTGTCTGGCAAAATATGCTTTTGGATTCAGACAATATCTTGGCAAAGTTTGAGGAGCATTTTGATCATCAAAGTTGTATTTCCCGAAATAAAGTCTTCATTTAGCGCATGCTACCTCATACTTCTGCCATTCATCCGTGTTGTAATAATCCCATCTGTTTTCATTTGCCAAGTCCACTATTTTCAAGGTGTCCAGAATGATACTCTTGGAAATTGGACTCCATACCTTAGCCATTTCTCTATTCGAATTTGTTATTGAATGGTGATCGGGCAGTCTGGTGGTCTGACCCTGGCGGCTTAAAGACCGCACGGTCTAGCGGTTTCTCTCCGGCAGTTTGGTAGCTGAGGTGTTGCTGGTTGGAGACCCGGCGGTCTAGCGGTTTGACGCAAGCTATTTGAAGACCAGGCGGTCTAGCGGTCTCCCCTAGCGTTTTGTCTTCTCTTTATTGTTGTTGTCGGGCAGTTATCCTATTCGTCTAACCGCACGGTTTGTGCGGTCTATTTTCGTATAGCCGCTTGTACCTGTAATTATTTGTCCCACATTGCTTATTTGTAATCACTACCCTCTCCTCCATTCTATAAAATAGAGGTTTTACCTTTGTAATACTTACTTTTTTGGATAATAAAAATTCTATTATTATAAATTTCGGTATATTCTTTCTTGTTTGCACATGGTATTAGAGGGATCGATCATTTCCACCTGATTCTGTGAGCTTCTTCTGTCCACGTAGTTTTCCCTTTCTTCTTGCGCCCTATTCACGCGGTTTCCTTTATTCATGCGACCTATTCTCTGCCCCTTGTGTGCGCGGCCTTTTTGATCGCTCTCCCTCCCTATTCACAACCTGTCTTCGCGGTCTCTCTGCTCCCTGATCTCTCTTGATTTCACGCAGACTCTTCTTTGTTCGCGTGGTTTTTTAGCTCGCAACCAGTTTTTTGCGACCTCCCTTTCGTCCCGTGATCCCGTCTGATTCGCGCGGCTCCTTTTCTATCCACTCGGCCTCTCTGCTGTTCACGCGCCCTCTTTGCTAGCAACCTATTCACGCGGCTTCTTTGCTCTTCTTGCAGCCTCTTTGCTATTCGCGCAACCTTGTTTCTGCTCCTTCTCCTAGTCACACATCGTGTCTCCTGGCCTTGCCATTGTTGCTGTTGCAGACTGTTATTTGCCTCTCCTTGCGGTTTCTTGTTATCGCATTCTTTAAGTTGTGACTTGTACCTTTTTCAAGTCGCTGCTTCAAGTCACCCTGTCTCTTTCTTCAGGCCGCACTTCAGTCGATGGGATGACTTGCTCGTTTCCACTGCTCACTGCCATCTGCCTCTATCCACTACGGTCTCTTCTGTTCCTGTCTGGCCGCAATCCTCTCTTATATGGCTCTCTCCGATATGGTTGATAGCTACTGGATGAAACATCCACATCTTTGCCCCTATCGAGATGCTTCCACATCATCTTTGAAGCAGTCGACATCGGTGGTCTCATCTTCAGGTAGTGCCTAGGTTGTTACTCAAGGTAAATGGCTGATAGAATCTGGTGCTACCAATTATATGACCGACAATTCTCAGTGTTTTTCTCTCATAGAAACACAAGATCGATTGCCCCAGTCTTTATTGCGGACGACTCTCCCTCATCGGTCAATGGGACGGGAGTGGTTCAAGTCACTCCATCTCTTCACTTGGCGGATACTCTTTATGTGCCAACGTTTCTTTGTAATTTATTATCTGTTACTTATCTGTGCAAGAAACTATAGTGTTCAGTCACATTCACTCCTACTTCTTGTTCTTTTCAGGATCTGGGCTCCCAACGGACGATTGCTACTGGGACTGAGAGCGGCGGCCTCTACTTCCTTGACAACGTTTCAGCTCTGTCCACCTTTTACTCCTTTTCTATAGACCTTCTGTAATGGAATCTTCACCTTGGTCATCCTCCTCCATGGCTTCTTCGTTAGCTTCTGCCCCACCTCCCTTCGCACAGTCCTCCTCTCAACTGTGACACATGTGAGCTTAGCTAGCATTACTGCTCCTTCTTACCATCGAAGCTAGGCCATGGATCTTCACGTACATTTGATCTCGTTCACTCTGATGTCTGGGATACTTCTCCTAGCCTCACTATAGGACAGGGTAGTTCGTATTTTGTAACTTTGATTGATGATTTCTCTCAGTGTATGTGGATGTATCTCTTAAAAGAGCGCTCCGAACTATTCTCTGCATGGACAACCTTTTATTTTATGATTAAAACTCAGTTTGATGTCTCTATAAAAATTTTTCGCTTTAATAATGCCAAAGAATATCTTAGTCATGATTTTTCTTCTTTCAGTATGCCAAATGGGATTGTTCATCAAACTAGCTGTGTCTATACCTCACAGCAAAATGGCGTGGCGAAACGCAAAAACCATCACCTCCTTGATGTCGCTCGAACTCTGATGACACAGATGCAGGTTCCTTGCTCCTATTGGGGCTATGTCGTTCTCATATAATGATATCTCATCAATCGCATTCCCTCCACCGTTCTCTACGGTCAAACCTCATTCTCCATTCTTTATCCGGGCAAGGATCTGTTTCCTCTCCCTCTGCGTATCTTTGGGTGCACGACATTTGTGCACTCTCCCTCCGCCACCCGTGACAAACTCTCCCCATGTGCCACCAAATGTGTAGAGGTGTTGCTGGTTGGATTTGTTGTTGTATGGTGACCGGGCGGTCTGGTGGTCTGACCCTAGCAGCTTGAAGACCGCACGGTCTGGCGGTATCTCTCTAGTGATTTAATAGTCGAGGTGTTGCTGGTTGGAAACCGGGCGGTCTGGCAGTTTGAAGCAAGCTACTTGAACACCGAGCGATCTAGCGGTCTCCCCTAGTGCTTCTCTTTACTTTATTGTTGTTGTCAGGCGATTAGCCTATTCGTCTAATCGCTCGGCTTATGCGATCTATTTTCGTATAGCCGCTTGTACCTATAATTATTTATCTCACATTTCATATTTGTAATCTCTTCTCTCTCCTCCATTCTATAAAAAGGGAGGCTGTACATTTGTAATACCTACTTTTTGGATAATAAAAATTCTATTATTCCAAATTTCAGTCTATTCTTTATTGTTCGCACAAGATCAGACCTTAGAGCAGACGAGCCTTCACCATATCTTCTTCTTTTCTGAGGTGGTGGAGGTATATCTTCAGCTATCTAAACATCTAGATGAGCAGTAGCAGCATATTCTAGTTCAAACAGAGGGAAATCCTAAGTGTCTGTCCACTACTGAGAATAATCCTGAGCACGATTAACATGAACATCTACTAAAGCAGGCACTGTAGGTGATGGGATCCTTGCTTCACCATGACTTACCCTACCAAAAAACTCATCGTGAAGCCAACTGAAATTGTCAAACTGTAGTTATTTACTCCCTTAAAGTTTTCTACCACGTCGGCTTCAAGGGCTATCACCTTAGCTTTCAACTCATCTTCCCCCTTTCTGAATTTTTCAAGTACGTTGGCTGCAATGACATTGCTATAATAAACCATTTGGTTGTCAAAGTAGTTCATGCCAGCATTCTGGGCATTAATGACTATTTTGGCATTTGCATCAACGTTCTGAAGAATATCCAAGTAACGTTTTAGCCCTGCCATAGTATCTACAATATCCTGACCACCGTGTACAAACCAGGAGTCCAACCTATCATCAAGCTTGTCAAAATGCACCTTGATAGCTGCAAGGCTGTTATTCATGTCTGTCTATGTATCCTTGACTTTCTTCAATACTTTCTTTAAAGAATGATAAAAATGTGCCTATTGCTTAGCCATTAATGCTTCTATAGATTTCAAAATAGAGAAATTTGCACTGGTAGAAGGTATGTCTGCATCTGGATCACTGGGAGGGGAAGGGAGATCTTCACTTCCCTCGGAGTCACTGGAAGACTCTTCCAGAGGAGAGATATAAGCTTTAGAAATCAAATCATTAGCAAGAGCCTCTAGGATAGGAGGATGCACTTATGTATATCCTTCCTCATCGGAAAGATCAACAACCTCAACTTCCTCCACTGGAGGTCCACTAGGAAGTTTTGCAATTCTGTTCTGAAGTTTTCTCACAAATATGTTCAACTATATTTGTATGGAGACAGAAGGATGGCTCTGCTCCACCTCATACCTTACAGGTAGAACATCGAGGGGATTTACAATCAGATTCTCTGGGACAACAATCGCAGTAGAATCATTTACATTATCAACATCGAGCTCATCCTCATTAGCAATATCATAATTTGCAACATCTAGCTCAGTATCATCAGCTAGCTTACGCAAATAATCACCAGCAGAATCCAAAACATCGACAGCAATACCAACCTCCAAATCAGTAGCAAGCAGAACATATTCAACTACTATCTCATGCTCAGCCTCATCAGGCACAAACTCAGCAGCAGCAGCAGTATGTCCTAAATCAGCAACCTCAGAAAGTAGGTCATCTATATCTTCAACTATAACTGCAGCAACTGGAACTGGAACTGAAACCTCTGCATCTGGAGCTGGTGTATCTGGCTCAGAACTAATTGGAGCATATGTCTCTGTAGCTGTAGGAACACTCAAAGGCACTAACTCAGTGGCCACTTGTGTCACGGCTGAAAGTCCACCTAGTGTCAACTATCTTCACCTATGGGGGGGGGAATAGGTGACGTGCAGCACTTTTGCGGAATTTAAATTGTACCTGCACACGAAAATAAAACAACACAGCACAACAGAGTACACAAGCTATTTATAGTAGTTCCCCGACTTGGGTACATCCACTTTCCCCCTTCGACCTATCTCCCAACCAGGGACGACTCAGTCTCTTCACCAACAGGATTGAAATCCAATCCTTGCACTATCGGAAGGAACCCTTCCACACGTAGGAGTCAACACTCCCACAAACCGGGTTGCACCCAACCCTTACAACTAGGAACCAACGTTCCTTTACAACAAAAGTAAAATAGAATGTACAAGAAATACAAACTACGTGTGGAGACTACGGTGTCCCTCTTCATTGACGACGTGATCTTGAAGTCTACAAAGAGTCCACAACCTTGGTCTCCCTTGGAGAGGATCTCCCCGGAACCGGCGGCGGCAAGATGGGCGGCGGCTAGGTTCACGGGATCGGCGGCGACGACGATGTGCGGCTGCTGTGCTTTGGAGATCCAAACTTCATAGCGAAGCTAGCTCGGTCTACGAACGGTCACACTAGGATCAATCGTCTCGATCGATTAGGATGGGGAAGATTTTCCCGATCTACAAATCGAGAGACAAGAGATCTCCGGTTAGACACGTGATACGCTGAGCTTAGCTAGGCTTCTGTCGCAGGAGGATCTGGGCGAAACCACGATCAAACGGCGACCAACTTGGCGAGATCGGCGACGGCGGCGGCGGCGGAACGGAAACAGCGATCTAGGTCACGTCGCGGCACGTGTATATCTTTTCTTCTTCGCTCATTTTACTGTTCAAAAATACCCGTGTAATTATACACTGTAGATACTAACAATATGACCGTTGTGGGTCCCACAAGTAGAAACCCGAAATCTGGTTCAAAATAGTCCAGCAGCAGAATCCGGTCCAGCAGCTTCCAGAGAAATCGCTAAGTAAAAATCGGCGAGAATCGCAGGTGATTCTCGACGAATCGGCGAGAATCAGTTAGTGATTCTCGACGATTCGTCGAGAATCACTAGTGATTCTCGCCGAATCACTTTTTGATTCTCAACGAATATTACTTGGTATTCATGATCTGCTCTGCGATGGGTTCGGCGAGAATCACTAGTGATTCTCGCCGAATCTTACTTGGCACCGTTTTGAGGTAGCCGGAAAGAGTCGGCGAGAATCACTAATGATTCTCGACGATTCGGCGAGAATCACTAGTGATTCTCGCCGAATCGGCGAGAATCACTTGGTGATTCTCGTCGAATTATACTTAGACGAATTTTCGTCTTTCCATCCAAGAGCTGCTCCTTGACCTATCCTTGCTCCTTGTCTTCTCTTGCAAGATCACAGCCATGTACTTGAACGTAAGTGCACTCCAATAGAGAGAGTACACATAGGCCAACACACTGATCTGCTCAACGAGGGATTACGTCGTGCAGACCCGTGTATATTGACCTACTGCACCCTGACATTGGTGTGCACTTTGCGTGGAATAACTGCAAGTACAACTTGAGAGGTTTCATCAAATACATTGTGAATTCATCTTAGCTTGATAGGTGGCTTCCTCAAATCCAGGTAATTGTGGATACAATACCCAACAATCTTCCCCTATTTGACGAAGCCAAAACCCTACTAGCTAAGATGAATAACACCAATCAAATAATATAAGCAGCATTCAGAATTTAAATATGCAGCACAAGATAATATAGGCAGACAAATCAAGACTTGAGTCATTCATAATTTCAAATGCATATATATATATGTATATATACATAATCTCAAGATTGTTCAAATAATAACAATAACCATTAATCGTTCTTAATAAAGAATGACAAGCTATAAAGTTTTGACTATTTTTCTTTGGCTAAGTCATCCTTGAGTTTTTGCGCCAAATACTTCTTTCTTTGCCTCTCCATATACTCTTTGGGCTTCGGATAATATCTGGGAGGAGGAGCTTTATCTGCCGCCGTGTTGGTCCTGAAGAAGATGTTTCGTTTCGCTTCATACGTCTTGTGCATTTCCCACTCATACTGGCTGTATACTTCGTTTCGATTGATTTCTCCTTTTTCCTGTATCCAGAAGGTGTCTAAGATGATATTCTTTGAAACTGGACTCCACTTTTCATTTCTTACTTCCTCCTCACTCAGTCGAATTCTCTTTTCAGCCTGTGTCTCCTTGGAGGTCCCTTCTTGAGCTTTTCTCTTCCCCCTGGCTTTTGCTAGGGCCTCTTGGTCAAACATGCTCATCAGTTTTGCTTTAGAAATAGCCCTAGCATCAGCTTCACTCATGGGAACATCTGCAGCACTTACTCCCTCAGCAGCACTTACTCCCGCAGCAGCCGTAGTAGTCTCAGGAGCATGAATACCTGCAGGATTCAAGTCGACGCCTAACGCCTGTTGGAGCATCCACCAGCAGCTATCATAGACATATTTGTTTGACAGTTCGAAGTTTGTGATCATGATTTCTTGAAGCTCAGCCATCTTAGCTATGTATTCCTTCTCCCCCTTTTTGGCTTCGACTGCGATGGAGTTTGCATAGGAGTGCAGTGAGTCATCAATATGCTTGGTAGTCTTGGAGAATTCAGTGACCAAGGCCTGCTGATTGGCGTTGAGGGTTACCATATTACCGTCAAACTTTTGAATGTTGTTAGCTACAACATGAGCATTCTGATTCACTACAGCAAGAGTATCGGTGTTCTTTTTCAATCCGGCCATAAGAAGAGTGACCGCTTGGCCGGCCGCTGTATACTTTTTTTCAAATTTCTTGTCCATCATGTCAAGTTTATGATTTATCTCCACCATGTTCTTGAGCATGAGATTTTCAGACTTCTTAATCCTTTGCAGCATTTTATTCTGAGCTTTATCAAAGGAAGCTTTAAGCTCATTCACTATGCCCTGAATGATATTCAGGGTATGAGTGGCTAGATTATCTCGTAGAGGAATATTCTGAGGCACATCTTGTCCTTGCTCTTCAGCAGAAGCACCTGTAGAGCTAGACACTAGCACAGTCTCTAATGGGGGAATGCAGGCGGCCTCTGTAGATTTCTCTGACTCCCCCTCCACTCGTGCACCAATGTTTTCAGGAATGATTTTAGGTGCGTGCTTGTCAGATGGAGGTTCAATGAGATCCTGAGTCTCTAATGCTTCTTGTCCCTCATTGCCATCATCCTCTCCTTCATCATCCATGAAATAATCTTCATCAGCATCATTTTCCAACTCTTCATCAGCAGCCTCCTCCAACTCTTGGTCAGCAGTCCCCTATACATCAGCTTCGGCTCTATGATCGTTCCGGTTCAGGGCCTCCTCATTCTCCGGCACAGCTTCACTGTCTTCTTGTATATCTGCCACAGCATCTCTGTCCATTTGGGTGATGTCAGCTGCGATATCAGCATGAGTGGGTAGAGGATCCCCCTCAATTCCTGTAGTCAAAGTATCAGGAATTTCACTGTGAGTGACTGCTGGAGATACGTCCTGTTGTTCTTCCGCGGCATCCTGCCCAATTCGCCTCTCCCATCTGTCAAAAACACTTGAGTCCATCTTCTTCAAGTAGTGTAGAGGAACTCCTTTACTCATGTCATACTTGTCTCCATTCAGCTGATTGAGATACAGACTTATGATGCGGCCAAAGCTCGGAGAGCTTAGGGTGTCCTTTATCTTCTCAAACTGCAATACCCCCCAGTTGAATCTTTTTCGGCAGACAATTGCCACCAGGATCTTGAACATATCCGCAGAGATATGGTCATGAGACCTCGGCTTGCAGATAAGTACCTTTCCAATTATGTCAGACAGAAGCTTCCCTTCTTCATTCATATCCTTGCGCTTGATCGACCGTGTTCCTCGTGGAAGACCACAGAATAAGAGAGTCCTGTTTTTGTCTTCTTCCTCAAGATAGTCCTCGTGCTCCGAGCTAGAGAGCTGCAGGAAGCGGGTCAGCTTGCTGGCAGACATCTTGATCTTTGCCCCAGCCACCTTGCTTTTGATAATAGAGTCGCCATTCCGGAGTTTTGCGGTAGCGAAGAACTCCAGCACCTCTTTGTCTAAGATTTTGCACGGGTGCTCTAGGACGAATGAGAGTCCAGCCTCCTCTAGCATAAGGATGATGTTCCTAAATTCATCTGAGGCATGAGAGAACCCTGTGCGAACCAGCTCGCATCCAGTGACCAGCCCAGCAGTTGTCCTTGGAGCCATCGTAAATCTAGGGAGAGAAAACCCCTACTCTACGCTTAATCAAAAATCAAAAAGGATGCGACACTAGTGATCAAGTCCAAGTAAGGGTGAAAGGGTGGTTACCTAACGGCGTAGACGGTGAGTTAGTTCGATGAAGATGAGGGGCACTGGACGGGAGAGATCGTCGGTGAGAAACTTCGGCGGGATTCCTGCGAGAAACCTTCGGTGAGAAACTAGCGGATTCGGTGAGTTTCCTGAGGAGTTCGGCGGGATTCGGCGGGATTCGACGGAGCCTGCACGATTCCTGGTGAGTTTCCTGCGGAGTCCTGCGGAGTTCTTCTTCGCTCGACGAAAATCCTGCAGAGTTCGGCGGGATTTGGCGAGAACCTTGCGGGAAGATGATTCGGCGAAGACCCTGCGGGATTCGTAAGGAATGTGAAGAGTCGGCGAGTTCCTTCAGCGTTTCGGCGAGTATTCTGCGGTAAGTTTCCCGTGGAAATGAAAGGTCGGCGGGATTTCTTTGCGTTAACGGCCGGTTTTAACAAGGGTTTAACAGGTTTTAACGGGATCCCTTTGCTAAGAATCGGTGGGAATATGTCTACGTTGAAGTCGAAGGGTTTCTTTAATGGGAATCTTCAGGTTAAGAGGCATGCGGCATTTTCAAAGTCTTCTGATGTCAAGTCAATTTAAAAATTATAAATATATATATATCTTAAAGCCAATCTGTTTGGGTTTGAACGGGGCTTTTCCAAACACTTCTTGACGTCAATTGCAAGTTGTCTAGATTTACAATGACATATCTTCGTTAAATCTTTATTGATGTATATAAGGTTTATATGTATCGTGTTAACCTATCCTTAGATGTGCATACATACACGTATAAATATATATGTATATGTATATAAAGATATATATATATATGTAACTGTCGATGGAAAACGACTCAAGTCTTGGAACTGATCAAAAGTACCTGGGATTTTGAGAGTCATCATTTAGTCCCTCAGGTAGAACATATTAGGAGCTCAATGTGAGTATGCCCAAGTAGATATCACATCTGTTATTCCAGACGCTTGTGCCAGTTTAGTCTTGAGCCCTCTACTGTCTAGTTCCCCTCATAGTTACGGGAACCTAGACTACCCTGCAAGAAAGAATTACTTTACCTTAGGAACCCAAATCATATTGGGTCCTAGGTTCCTGTTAGCATAAGCACTTGACTGCCTTCCTTCAGAAAACCTGTCAGGAAGACTACCTCTGCCCAGAAAATGTGGATAGGCCCTTGCCCTTGACACAGAGGGGTTGTGCCAACAGTCGATGGCAAAGTGTCCCACTTTGCCACAGCACCAACACGGGTGAATGTTGTATCGCTGTTTGTGACCTGATCTAGTGACTGAGGTAGTCACGGTCCTAGTTCTCAACGGGATAGGGCATGATCTTCTCACAAAATGTCCTCTTCCACCGTGACACGTGGAGGGGTGGAAGGAATGCATGTTGCGAGCGTCATGAGGCCGGGGAGGGGTTGCCTTCCTTTCAGGCATCCCCCTTCCTGAGGCCCCATGAAAACTTACACCATGACTTCTAACCTCCATATCCTGTGTCCTCGGGTGGTGAGAAGTCTTCTGTTAGCTGGGACATGCAGATTCACACCGAGTTGAGGCAGTGGCAGTGAATATAAAGGGCTCAGAATGAGCCTTAGGTATTCTTTCATGGGTGGCCACGACGACCCTTGCACTACGGGTGTCTCCACATGGGGACAGATCACCCTTGAAGTGACCACGACTATTCCTGTGGTCATACCTGAAGGCATGATGAGTTGCCTTCCTGCTTGGAGTGGGGGGTCGGAATACCGTTTCCCCATTTCTCCACGAATTGATAATCCGGGAGATCCACCCATTTTCTTGCTTTCTCTTTATAGCATCAACCTTAGAAAAATTTGATACTATTCTTTTCTCATTCTCTAGACTACTCTCTAGAGCTGAGATTTTAGAGTCCTTGACCTTGTTGGATGCCAATTGGAGAAACAACAAGATCTTCAGTCGAGCAATCTCTTGAGCTTGCTCCTCAGCAAGTAGGTTGCTTGTCTGAAGGGCTCTCTTCAGGGAATCAGCATTTTCTGAAGGAAGGCAGTTCCTGTCTTCAGAAACTTCAAGAGATATGGGGCAGGATGAAGAAGTTACCTGCTCTTCAGTGATATTGTCATTAGAGTCAGTGACCATTGTGTCATCCTCATCAGAGCTGCTTTCCTCACTGGCCTCTTCAGTCTCTGACATGGACACTGGAGCTCTGATGCAGTCCGAGAGATCCTTGCCTTCATCTTCAGAAGTAAGGACCCCCGCATACGCTTCATCCTCTGATTGACAGCAGATTCCAGCTTTCTCTGACCCCCCTATCAGCTCTGAGATCATCACCCACATAGATTTAGCCGTCCTACATTTTTCCAATCTAGAGCGAGAAGCTCCAGACCAGATATCCAAGATGATTTGACGAATCCTCTTGTCCAAGTTAAATAGTGACAGTTCCGTCTCTGACATCTCTGCAATGCTCTTGGGCACTTCGATATTCTTTCCAGAGCAAGAGGTCTTCATAGGAATAAAAGGACCCTCTTCCAGGATGAAGGATGCTCGAGGATCGATGGCCTCCAAGTGATATGACACCCTCATCCTCCAGACGGGATAATACTCCTTTGTACATGCGGGAAGTCTTAGTGGCTATATCTCATAATCCAGCTCCATGGTTCTGACACTAGTGGCAGGATACTACTCAAGGTGTAAACCTTTTTGATGAGCAACCTGGCTTTGATACCACTTGAAAGTCCACCTAGTGTCAACTATCTTCACCTATGGGGGGGGGGGGGGAATAGGTGACGTTCAGTGCTTTTGCGGAATTTAAATTGTACCTGCACACGAAAATAAAACAACACAGCACAACAGAGTACACAAGCTATTTATAGTGGTTCCCCGACTTGGGTACATCCACTTTCCCCCTTCGACCTATCTCCCAACCAGGGACGACTCGGTCTCTTCACCAACAGGATTGAAATCCAATCCTTGCACTATCGGAAGGAACCCTTCCACACGTAGGAGTCAACACTCCCACAAACCGGGTTACACCCAACCCTTACAACTAGGAACCAACGTTCCTTTACAACAAAAGTAAAATAGAATGTACAAGAAATACAAACTACGTGTGGAGACTACGGTGTCCCTCTTCGTTGACGACGTGATCTTGAAGTCTACAAAGAGTCCACAACCTTGGTCTCTCTTGGAGAGGATCTCCCCGGAACCGGCGGCGGCAAGATGGACGGCGGCTAGGTTCACGGGATCGGCGGCGACGACGATGTGCGGCTGCTGTGCTTTGGAGATCCAAACTTCGTAGCGAAGCTAGCTAGGTCTACCAACGGTCACACTAGGATCAATCGTCTCGATCGATTAGGATGGGGAAGATTTTCCCAATCTACAAATCGAGAGACAAGAGATCTCCGGTTAGACACGTGAGACGCTGAGCTTAGCTAGGCTTCTGTCGCAGGAGGATCTGGGCGAAACCACGATCAAACGGCGACCAACTTGGCAAGATCGGCGACGGCGGCAGCGGCGGAACGGAAACAGCGATCTAGGTCACGTCGCGACACGCATATATCTTTTCTTCTTCGCTCATTTTACTGTTCAAAAATACCCGTGTATTTATACACTATAGATACTAACAATATGACCGTTGTGGGTCCCACAAGTAGAAACCCGAAATCCGGTTCAAAATAGTCCAGCGGCAGAATCCGGTCCAGCAGCTTCCAGAGAAATCGCTAAGTAAAAATCGGCGAGAATCGCAGGTGATTCTCGATGAATCGGCGAGAATCAGTTAGTGATTCTCGACGATTCGTCGAGAATCACTAGTGATTCTCGCCGAATCACTTTTTGATTCTCAACGAATATTACTTGGTATTCATGATCTGCTCTGTGATGGGTTCGGCGAGAATCACTAGTGATTCTCGCCGAATCTTACTTGGCACCGTTTTGAGGTAGCCGGAAAGAGCCGGCGAGAATCACTAATGATTCTCGCCGAATCGGCGAGAATCACTTGGTGATTCTCGTCGTCGAATTATACTTAGACGAATTTTCGTCTTTCCATCCAAGAGCTGCTCCTTGACCCATCCTTGCTCATTGTCTTCTCTTGCAAGATCACAGCCCTGTACTTGAACGTAAGTGCACTCCAATAAAGAGAGTACATGTAGGCCAACACACTGATCTGCTCAACGAGGGATTACGTCGTGCAGACCCGTGTATATTGACCTACTGTACCCTGACATTGGTGTGCACTTTGCGTGGAATAACTGCAAGTACAACTTGAGAGGTTTCATAAAATACATTGTGAATTCATCTTAGCTTGACAGGTGGCTTCCTCAAATCCAGGTAATTGTGGATACAATACCCAACAACGGCAGGCTCCCCCTCAATTCCTGCACTCAAGCTCTCAAGAGTCTCACCGGGGGTAGGAGAAGAAATCTTTTCTTTGGGAACTACATCCTCCTCCTCTTCAGGCAGCACTCTGGCTCCACCAGGCCTCTGGATCCTCCTATCCCACCTGGAGATGATTGACGAGTCTTTTTTCTTCAAGTGGTGGATATGGACACCTTTGGTCATGTCGAAGGTGTCACGATCAAGCTGATTCAGATACAAACTTAGAATCCTTCCAAAGTTGGGAGCGCAGAGTCTATCTTTGATCTTAGCAAATAGCGCATCACCCCAATCCATTTTCTTCCGGCAGATGATGGCCACAAGAATCTTAAATATTTTGGAGGAGAGGTAATCGTGGGATCTAGTTCTGCATAGCAGTACTTTTCCAATAATATCTGATAATAGTTTGCCTTCCTCATTTATGCCTTTCCTCTTAATAGCCTTAGTTCCTCTGGGCAATCCAAAGATCAACATAGCTCTGGTGAAGTCATCCCCTTCGAGGTGATCAGCCTCTTCACAAGCTGGAAGCCGCAAGTACCTGGTTAGGAGGGAAGCCTTCACCTTGACTCTGATCTGATGAATTTTGTTTTTTATTACAGTTTCTTCATGGCGAAGCTTTACATTCTGAAATAATTCAAGAACATCTTTATCAAACACTTTGCAGGGGTGTTCGAGGACAAAAGAGAGGTCGGTTATCTCCAACATGAGTATTGCATTTCTGAATTCATCTGATACTGAAGCAAACCCAATTCGAACTAGTTCTCCACCGCCTAGCAAGCAACTAGTGCTTCGAGGAGCCATGGTGAACAGAGAAGTGAGAACTCAACGATCAGCTTTGGACGAACTATGGATGTCGACACTGAGATCGAACAAGGAAGGGAAGATCTCCGGAAGACTGGAGACTCTGCTATTACTGTTGAACTTGCTCGGATGGCTTGCGCTGTATCGAATCGACGGGGAAGAAGATGACGAGCTATCCACGGAATTTGAACCATTGGGATGGAGTCGGCAGAATCGGGACTGCTTCTTTTGACCAAATAAGTATTGTTTGCCCCGAGAACTATATATATATATATATATATATATATATATATACATATATATATAAAGTTTTGAGATGGAAACAACGTGTACCTGAAAATCGCCAGCTCTTCGGATCCAATATAAGAAAAAATTGACTTATGTCCAATTCGGCGAGTTTTGTAGGAAGAAGAGCCAAGTTCGTCGAGTTTCGTCATGTAAACTAGCAGTATTTCGAAAAATCGTAGAGTTCTGATGAGTGATATCCGACAAATTTTACTTGGACAATTTTCTCTGCTTAGTGATGTATTTCCCGAGAGAATTCTGTCTCATTAGCCATCTTCAAGAGTCCTTGTTAAGCATGCCCAGTTCCATTTTGAAAAATGAGAACTTGGTCTCGTCTAGTGGCTTCGTGAATATATCAGCGATCTGCTTATCCGTCGGGACATAGCTGAGAGATATATCCTTGTTCTCCGCATGCTACCGGATGAAGTGATATCTGACTTCGATGTGCTTTATCTGGCTGTGAGAGACTGGATTATTTGCAATCGCTATTGCATTGGACGATTTGCAAAACATCGAAATCTCTATGAACATCAGGTTGTAATCCTCAAGCTGATTCCGGATCCAGAGAATCTATGTGCAACAACTACTAGCAGAGATGTACTCTGACTCGGCAGTGAAGGTTGCCACACAATTTTGCTTCTTGCTGCTCTATATATAATTCTTATTCTGAGGAATGGCACATCCCGGAAGTGCTTTTCCTGTTATCCCTGCTACATGCAAAATCTGCATTTGAAAAACAATTAGCTCGACATCATTACTTCTTGGGTACCATAAACCAAGATTTGGTGTACCCTTAAGGTATCTCAAATTCCTTTTTGCAGCGACATAATGAGATTCCTTAAGAGTTCACCTAAAATCTGGCGCATATACATGTTGAGAACATTATGTCTTGTCTACTGACAGTAAGGTAGAGCAAGGACTCAATTATGCTTATGTACTTGGTTTCATCAAAAGTTTCTCTTTCTCATCCTTGTTCAGGGACATAGTTGAATCCATTGGAGTACTTATCGAGGTTGCATTCTCCATTCTGAATTTCTTAAGTAGCTTCTCAGTGAACTTCGTCTGAGAGATGAAAATTTCATCGTCTTATTGTTTCACACGAAGTCCTAAGAAATGCTTCAGTTCTCCCATACTGTTCATTTTAAACTTCTCTTGTATACGTTTGGAGAACTTTTTGCAAAGGTTGTTTTCCGTAGAGCCAAAAATAATATCGTAGACATAGATTTGCACTAGCAAAATCTTGTCTTTTACTTCCCTAAAAAATAATGTCTTGCCTTTTTACTTCCCTAAGATACTATTGGACTCATTTGATTATGAATCATTTGAGAGATGCGGATCTTGTTTGTTAGGCAAGATGACTAAGGTCCCTTTTGTGATACCCCACCCCCCCACCTTTTGCCCAGGTCGGGCCGGAGGGGTACTAATGTCCCAAGATGTCCACCTAGTGCTCTTAGGGGAAACGATCCACCCTATTTAAGCACTAGATGGCCGCCTTGCTCGGCTTGAATCATAACATTCACAACCCATCAAAGTATAGCAGATGCATTAACAGGAGACCACTGCAGATACATATATCACATCAATAATACAGAGGTTCTAGGGCCGAAGCCTAAGTGTTTATATAAACCTGTGAGCTATACATGTACTACATATAACACTCATGCTCTCTCTGTCTCTCTATGCTGCTCGGTGGTACTCGAGTCTCTAAATTCTGGGACGGCATGGGTGCATCTACTCGAGTATTCTTAGCTATTGGCGTAATCTCCTGCGGCAACGGGTCACTACGGTGCTCCATTTCCTGTGAATGGTTATTTAAATAACCGTTAGTCACAGGACTAAGTGGAAACAAATCTCCTCCCCGGATCCATATCCTGGGGACGAGCACACACCCACCCAACAAAAGTAAATAGCCGAAGCAAGAGAGGGTTAGCATAACATTTCATATATGTATAGCTAGGAGCAAATATAATAGAGTGCAGGATAGTATAACCCCTAGAAGGGCCTAAAATGAGCCTAGTAAATTTTTTATAATTTTCCAAAGTATTTTGGGCTTTTAATTTAGCCAAACAAATTTTATTTTGGCTTTTAAAAATACTAAATCAACTCTAAAAATTCTAAATATTTTTGTGGACGTAGCCTTCATCATGGGGAACATTTTTCATGTTGGTCACTTTTCTCCTAGAGGCCTAGATTTTCCCCAAACAAAATTCTCCAAGTTTCTGATAAAGAGTGGTCTGCAAATAGTAGATCCACTTAATCCTGCGGCTGAGATTGAGCCGCAGGATGCAATCGGACAGCGCTTCCCCACAACGGATCGACCACGAATCCGCTGTGGGGGCACAGAAGAGGAGGCAGGGGCGGGGAATAAGGTGAGCTGGACCGTCCGATCTCATCTTGAGATCGGACGGCAGTTGCGCTTCCCGGCGGTGTGGAGGGTGCAGCCTCCACCACCGCCGACCAACCTCCGCCAGCCGCCGTCGCCAGCCCTAATCGACTCGTCGGGGGCTGGCGACCCTCTGGGCGGTGGTCCGGCGGCCTGGATCCGCCAGCCGCCGCCGGAAAAACCAACCTGAAAGCCTGGGGTGGCGGGGGCTTTGCTCCCGGCGCCACCGCACCACCCCCGTTCCTCGGGTGGTTGGCCGCTTACCACTCCACCCCCGGCCGGCACACCGGGGGTCGGGCTTCTCGCCGACGGTGGCCTGGCGGCCATGCGCCGCCGGCCGCCTCCGCCTGCTCTAACAGTGCTTTGCTCTGTTTTTGCGGGTGCCGCCGGAACCGATTTTTCAGACGGCACCGCCGCTCTCCGCCACTGCGGGTCGCCGCCCCCAGTGGTGTAGCACTCCCCCAGCGCCACCACCAATGTTGGGGGAGGAGTTTTCCTCTCTGTGCACAACCCGGCCTGGAACATGACTCGGGTGGCGCCGGTGGCGCCGGTGGCGCACCGGCCGCCGGGAGCGCCATGCAACACGTATAGATTGGGGAAAGGGGAGGGAGAGAGGATCCACCTGGGTATAGTGAGCTTGGGAGGGGCCGGTCTGGTCGGCCATGCTAAGGTGGCGGTGGTGGAGGGGGGAAGGGGCCTCAGCTTGCCTTTTCCGGCCACCTGGGCTCCGGCAGGGGGGGATGGAGTGGGGAAGGGTTTCTCAGAGAGCTTGAGGGGGAAAAAGGGGAAGGGGGCCTTTTATAGGCTTGGGTAGGGGGGGCTCTCCTCCCCTAGCCAAGGTGGGATTAATGCATCCTTAGGGAGGGATTAATCCCTACCCTCCAGCTGTCCAAGGACAGCTGGAGGCCCCATCGTTTTCCCCTATGTGGGAAAAAGGCCTAAGCCCTTATGGGCTTGGGCTTTTAATAAAAGAGGGGGGAGGAGAGGAGAGGAGGGGTAGTGGTGGTCCTCCACTTAACCTAGAGTGGAGCTTGCTGGTTGGGCACCCAAAGGAGAGTGAGGGGGCAAGAAATATCCAACCATGGAGAGGGGGTGGGCCCCCATTTGGACAAAAGTCCAAAAAGTGGGTTCTTTAGGGGGTTTGACCAAGTCAACCCTAGTGTGGGTCCCCCTTGCTGGTTGATGAACTGTAAATATACGTATTTTTATGCACATTAATTTAGTCATTTTAATTTATTTTCGTCATTTTTACTTATTTTTATTCAATAAAATGTTCTTATTCTTGTAAATTTGATTCTAACTAGTTTTATTTTATTTTGCAGAAAAATTCAAAAATCTGCCAAAATTTGGGAAGTACACGCCCGTGACACATTGGTCACGCCCGTGACCGGGCCGTGACTGCGCATTTCCCGTGAAATCGGAAAATTTCTGAAGTAAAAGCTCGACACGCCTGGCGACACGCCCGTGTCACCCGACACGAGGCGTGACCCAAGCCCGTGTCCTCTTCTCTCGACGAATTCCTCTCGACGATCGTCGAGTGTCGACACCAACAGTCACGCCCAGCGTCACGCCCGTGACCTGGGGCGTGACTCAATTTCCGCTCGACGATTTTGACTCGACACTTTCCACTCGACATTCGTCGAGTGTCGACACCAACTAACACGCCCAAAGTCACGCCCGTGACCTGGGGCGTGACCTTTCCAGCTAGCCCGACAAGATGCTGCCGAAGACTTTCGGCGCATCCCGCGCCCGGTTCTACCTCCCCGACACGCCCAGAGTCACGCCCGTGACCTGGGGCGTGACTGCCGCGAACTCAGCCCGAAGTCAACTTTCCTGTCCAATCGCCAGCCGCCTTCATGAATAGTACTGTCACGCCCCCCCCCCTACACGCCCGTGACCGAGGGCGTGTACTTAGAAATTTTTTCCTATAAATAGCCCAGTTCTGTAAGGTCCAAGGGTTCAGATTTTTGGGCCAATTTAGTGTCTTTTTGTGGGCTGCATCCGTGATTTCCAAGGCTATGTAAGGAGATTTCTCCCTTTTTTATTTCATGTCTTGTTTTGCTTTAGCTTTAGCCCTTGTAATAGCTTGTAATAGTTCTAAAAATTAATAAAATGTTAGATTTTCTCTTCATACTTAGCTTTGGAATGAACACTTGTACCCACTTTCTTTCTCCTTTTTATTCTTAGTTTCATCTTTGTTCTTCATTTATGAAAAGTGTGTGTGTGTGTGTGTATGAGTGTAACATGCTTACTTTACATGTTTTTTTTACTTGTTTTCATGCTTAGGGATTATAGGTTTTCTTCTTTTTCACCTTGTCTTTTTCTTGAAAGTAATAGGATTTCATTCTTATGAATTCATAAATGAGGTTTGAAAAGTGAATTTGTTCTTTTTTTTTTACTTAGTTTTTCTTTTAGGATTGTAAAACATCTTTTGTTCTTTTCATTTTCTCTTCACCTTTTTTATCACTTTTATAAATTCTTAAGAATGAAAAAGTTTTAATTTTAATTTTTGATCATCTTTGATTTTAACTTTATTTTGTAAAACTTTTTTCTCATTCTCTTTTTGATTGTTCTTTTTATGTGTTTTGGGTATGTTTTAGGAGTAGAAATCTTGTTATTTTCATTTTTAGGTAACTTTGATTTTTCTTTGTTATTAGTGTGTGTGAGTGTATGAGAATAAATTTTCTTTTGTTCTTCTTAAATTTTCATGTTGTGTGTGTGGGTGTATGAGTATAATCTTTAATGCTTTGTTCAAATTATGTATAGTGTGTGAGTGTAGGTGTATAACTTTATTGCTTTCTTGAATTTCTTATGGAGTGTGTGTGTCTGTGTGTATTTATTTCCGCCTACTCGTTAAGAGTTAAATGGCGCACCGTTTTCATTCTCAGTCCTACTCGTTCGAGTAGGACTTGTAATTTTTCTTTTTTTATTTTTCCGCCTACTCACTTGAGTTTAAATGGCCGGACTTTATTTCCCGCCTACTCGTTTGAGTAGGATTTGTAATTTTCCTTTCTTTATTTTTCCGCCTACTCACTTGAGTTTAAATGGCCGGACTTTATAGCCCTGTAATCGCATTTATTTTCTCCTACTCATTTGAGTAGGACTCGCTTTCATTTCAGTCCTACTCGTTTGAGTAGGACTTGCAATTTTCAGCTTTTATTTACCGCCCCCACTCGTTTGAGTGGGACTCGCAAATTTTGAATATGCAAATTTCTTTCATGTGTAACTTAGATCCTTTTTAATTTATAATTTGGAGTGTGCGTGAGTTCTTGTTTTAGCTAGTTTTTCAATTTTCTAAATGTTGTTATTTTTCTTGTGTCTCCTTCTTATAAACGTTTAGTGTTTAATTTTGAACTCGCGCCTCACTAAATTATAAGCCGTCCCCATACCGATGTGTGGCTAATCGCTATTAGCCTCGGCATCGAAAAGCATTGGGACATTTAAAATGATTTATAATAATTGAAGCTCTTTATTTTCATTTTAATTTAAGCACTTTAGGTTTACCCCGGGTTTACGACGCGTAGGACCACATATCGATGTGTGGGCCCTATTTCCGTAGTCCATATGCTAGCTAGCCGAGAGGCCGTGCATATGGACCGATCACCCCTGGGTAAATAGAGTTGCGTGCATACCCTCGAGAGAGGACAAGCGTAATTCTACCGGATTGGGTTCCCCACCCAATAGCGGGGTTCTTAGCGTAAAGCGGGCGTTAAGAGGAATCCTTCGTCGGACTAACATTCGGTCGAATAGTCTTAACGTTTAGGTGAGCGATATCCCTATAGCTAGGTGAGCTCACATTTGTGGAACCTCCACGGCCAAGTTGCCTTATTATTAATTTGAAAACTAAGTCTTTTAATTATTAAAAATTGTTTTAGTCTTAATCCGATTCGATGCCGAGCGTTAACCCTTCATCGAATATTTTTCTAAATCGTTTTTTCGCTCCTTTGCTTTTCCGTCTTTTATTAAGTAAAAAAATCCACCTTACTTTCAGTAAAATAATAGTCCTCCCGGAGGAGTAAGAATAGTCAACGCGACCCCGAGAACAATACGACCTCGGTATTCCCCCGAATATCGAGTACTACTTGCGATAGGTGCACTTGCCTACCCGAGCGAGCCCGCGGCGATCGACTCACCGAACCAACCACAGTAAGAGTCTGTTCGCGGGCGCATCAAGTTTTTGGCGCCGTTGCCGGGGAACTAGATTTTCGAGTTGCTATTTCGAATTCCGGTGTCTATTAATTTTACTTATTTTCTATAAAAAAAAAACTAAAAACTTTATTTTAATACAAAAAAAGGGTTTTATTTTTGTTTTATTTTTGTTTGGGTGTATGACCCGAGGACAACCCTCAGAGTCTGAAGATTTGGACTTCGACCCTGAGATCGAACGCTCTCTTGCACGTATCCGATCTCAACGCCGAAATCCTTCTTTAGATCCCGAGGAATCTATCGGAGAACCCACTGTTGTACTTATGGCTGCGCCTAACCCTCCCCCGGCGGCCGAGCGTACTATGTCCTATTACGCCCGGCCTAACCTGGATGATTCTGGGTCGAGTATTGTTCGCCCTGCGGTGGCGAATAATAATTTCGAAATAAAGTCAAGTGTCATTCAAATGGTCCAAAACGCCGTGCAGTTCGATGGAATGCCGGATGAGGACCCGAATGTCCACTTGTCCAATTTCTTGGAGATATGCGACACCTTCAAGATTAATGGCGTCACTGATGACGCCATTCGTTTGCGCTTATTTCCTTTTTCCCTTAAGTCCAAAGCCAAGGCGTGGTTGAATGCCCTCCCGCGAGGATGTATCACCACGTGGGCTGAGTTGACGGAACGGTTCCTAACGAAGTACTTTCCGCCCGCAAAAACTGCAAAGTTGCGGGCGGACATTTCTTCGTTTGTGCAGAACGATCCTGAGTCTCTATACGAGACTTTGGAACGGTTTAAGGAATTCCTCCGCCGTTGCCCGCACCACGCGCTGCCAACGTGGTTGCAAGTTCAAATTTTTTATAATGGGCTGAATTTTCAGACGCGTCAAATGATTGACGCGGCTTCCGGGGGTACGCTTAACAACAAAACCCCCGAGGCCGCCCAGGCTTTATTCGAAGAGATGGCTATGAACGCCTATCAATGGAACGTCCCGCGTGGACGGCCAAAGCCGGCGGCTGGTCTTTTTGAAGTGGATGCCACTGCTCTCTTGACCCTTCAAGTTGAAAGGTTAACAAAGCAGGTGGCTGAGATGTCTGCTGCCTCCTCCACTCCACCTTGTTTTATTCCCTCTAACATCTACGTAGCTGAAGAGTTCGTGGACTTCATGGGAAATTCGGGTCGTCCTCCCTTCAACCCCAACAACAACCCTTATAGTAATAACTATAATCCGGGTTGGAGGAATCACCCCAACTTCTCGTGGAGCAACCCGAATAATGCTCAGCGTCCCCCTATTTCTTTTGCGCCCGGATTTCTTCCTCGTCCTCCTCTTCTGAAACCTTCCCCGATGGAGGAAAATTTTTCGAAGTATATTGCGTCCAACGAGTCAAATATCCGGAACATCACCGGATCGCTAAAAACACTCGAACAACAGGTTGGACAGCTTGCGAGGATGATGTCCGAGCGCGCGCTCGGGGCACTGTCGGGAAACACGGAGCCCAATCCGCGGGAGAACGCCAACGCTATAACCCTCCGTAGCGGAAAGGAGGTGGTCGATCCAAAACGGACCGACCCTCAGGTACATATTTCACCTCCGACCCCTCTTCCCCTTTCTTCGCGTACGCCGCCTTTACCAATTATAAAAGAAAAAATTATTTTAAACAAGGCTCTTCCGTATCCGCATAAGCTAGATAACGAGCGTAAGGACGCGCAATATGAAAAATTTATTTTATTATTAAAACAAATTCACATTAATGTTCCTTTTTGCGAGGCTATCTTGCAAATGCCCAAATATGCGAAATTTTTAAAAGAATTACTTTCTAATAAACGTAAATTAGAGGATATTTCGCATGTATCACTTAACGCCGTCTGCTCGGCGGCCCTTACTAATAAATTGCCCACAAAATAAAACGACCCGGGACGGTTTTCCATCCCGTGCCTTTTTGGCGATATATTAGTAAAGTACGCCTTAGCTGATTTAGGGGCTAGCATTAATCTAATGCCGTTCTCGCTCTTTTCGCGTTTAGGTTTGGGTACTCCTAGTCCTACGAATATGCGCATCCAATTAGCGGATCGCTCGGTTAAGTTCCCTATCGGGGTAGTGGAGGACGTCCTTGTCCGAGTCGACAAGTTTACCTTCCCGGTAGACTTCGTCATCTTAGATATCGAGGAGGACGCCGAGGTACCAATAATACTCGGTCGCCCTTTTCTCGCCACCTCCCGCGCACTAATAGATGTTAGTAATGGTAGCCTTCTCCTCCGAGTAGGCGATGACCAAGTTACTTTCTCTATTAATCCCTCGATGGACAATTTGTCATCGAGCGACGATTTCTGCTACTCTTTAGATACCTTTTTCGGAGATCATTCTTCTCCCATTTTCGAGTCCGTATTTTTAAACGACGATATTTATGCGCTCGAAAATTTCAAATGCGATGAGGATACTTCTTTAGACTTTCCTTTCGAACCAATTGGTAAGAAAGACATAGGCGTTAAAACCTCCCTAGAAGAACCGCCCATCCTAGACCTCAAACCCTTACCCGCCTCGCTCAAATACGCATTTTTGGGAAAAGGGGATACGCTTCCCGTTATCATTTCTTCGGACTTGAGCGAGTCGGAGACTTCCGATTTATTGGAAGTTTTATTTAAACATCGCCACGCAATTGCGTGGCAAATCTCTGACTTAAAGGGGATTAGCCCCTCCTTTTGCACCCATAAGATTTTCCTTAACGATAATTGCCGCAAAACGATTCAGCCGCAACGTCGTCTTAACCCAAACATGAAAGACGTCGTTAAAGCCGAAATCATTAAGTTATTAGATGCGGGGATTATCTACCCTATTTCGGACAGTGCATGGGTTAGTCCCGTGCATGTCGTGCCCAAGAAGGGCGGTCTTACCGTAGTGGAGAATGAGCATAACGAGCTTGTCCCAACTCGTACTGTTACGGGTTGGCGAGTGTGCATCGACTATAGGAAACTTAATGACGCCACCCGCAAGGACCATTTCCCTCTGCCATTTCTAGACCAGATTTTAGAGCGTTTATCCGGTCATCCGTATTATTGTTTTCTTGATGGTTTATTGGGGTTTTTCCAAATCCCCATTTCCCCCGATGATCAAGAGAAAACGACTTTTACTTGCCCGTTCGGCACCTTCGCATATCGAAGAATTCCATTTGGACTCTGCAACGCGCCAGCTACATTCCAAAGATGTATGCTAGCGATCTTTGGCGAGCTAGTAGAAGACATTATGGAAGTCTTTATGGATGACTTTTCTGTTTTCGGACGCTCTTTTCCCGATTGCCTTAACAATTTAGATCGTGTCCTTCAACGGTGCGAGGACACAAGCCTTGTTTTAAATTGGGAAAAATGTAACTTTATGGTTCGAGGAGGTTTGGTCCTCGGCCATATGATTTCGTCTAAGGGGATAGAGGTGGATAAGGCCAAGATAGAAATTATAGAAAAACTTCCGCATCCAACAAACGTAAAATCTATTAAGAGTTTCTTAGGTCATGCGGGCTTTTATCGATGCTTCATTCAAGACTTTTCAAAAATAACAAAGCCGCTAACTCACCTCTTGGAAAAGGAATCACGCTTCATCTTTAGTAGCGAATGCGAGTCCGCCTTTAATTTAATAAAACAAAAGCTTATCTCTTCACCAATTTTAGTGGCCCCTAATTGGTCCCTTCCGTTCGAAATAATGTGCGACGCTAGTGATATTGCCTTAGGTGCCGTTCTTGGCCAACGCATAGAAAAACATTTTCATCCTATTTATTACGCTAGCAAGACGCTCACTTCCGCACAAGTAAATTACACGACAACGGAAAAGGAACTCTTAGCCGTCGTTTTCGCTTTTGATAACTTTCGCTCGTATATAACGCTATCTAAAGTTATCGTTTTTACCGATCACTCCGCGCTTAAATATTTATTAGCTAAAAATGATGCGAAGCCCCGCCTTCTTCGATGGATTCTCCTCTTACAAGAGTTTGATTTGGAGATCCGAGATAAGCGGGGAGCGAAAAATCTAGCGGCGGACCACCTCTCCCGTTTAGAAAATCCGGGTGCGGAAGCGCTCGTCGAATCTGAAATAAATGACAGATTCCCCGAGGAACGCCTTCTTGTAATTAATAAATCTTCGTCATCTTCGCCTTGGTTCGCAGATTTTGCAAATTTTTTAGTAGCGCGGGTCCTTCCAAAAGAGTTTTCCAGTCATCAAAAGAAGAAATTCTTTTCTGACTTGAAAAATTTCTTTTGGGAGGACCCATTTCTTTTTCGTATCTGTGCGGACCAAGCGGTCCGAAGATGCGTTGCGGGTGTGGAGTGCTTACAAATTCTTAAGCACTGCCACGAGGGTCCAGCCGGTGGGCATTACCAAGCCAACCGGACCGCTCGGAAGGCGCTAGAGGCGGGCTACTTTTGGCCCACTCTCTTCAAAGACGTGCATAATTTTGTGCGCGCATGCGATAGCTGTCAGCGGTCGGGTAACATCTCTCGTCGCGACGAGATGCCCCAAAACATGTTTTTAGAGTGCGAAGTCTTCGATTTGTGGGGCATAGATTTTGTTTGCCCCCTACCTCCGTCTTTCAAAAATATGTATATTTTAGTGGCGGTCGACTACGTATCGAGGTGGGCGGAAGCGCAAGCTCTCCCCACCAACGATGCGCGAGTCGTCGTTACATTTCTTAAAAAATTATTTTCTCGCTTCGGCACGCCTCGCGCAATTGTTAGTGATAGGGGAACGCATTTCTGTAACGCTCTTATGGCTAAGACGTTAGCTAAATACGGAGTCACGCACAAGCTTGCCACCCCCTACCACCCGCAAACAAGTGCCCAAGTCGAGGTAGTAAATCGAGAGATTAAGCGAATTTTAGAAAAAACCGTTTCGCTAAATAGGAAAGATTGGTCCGTTAAACTCGACGATGCGTTGTGGGCGTATCAGACGGCATACAAAACCGCAATTGGTTGTACGCCGTTCCGGTTAGTCTACGGCAAAGCGTGCCATTTACCCGTAGAATTAGAGCATCGCGCTCTTTGGGCTTTAAAACTCTTAAACCTCGACTCCAACTTAGCCGCTCAGAATAGAAAACTGCAACTAAACGAGCTCGATGAATGGCGTGCGAACGCTTACGAGAGCAATAAATTCTATAAGGAGCGCTCTAAGTTATATCACGATCGAAAAATCAAGTCCCAAAAATTATTTTCTCCGGGCGATCTTGTCCTTCTTTACAATTCACGTCTTAGGCTTTTTCCAGGTAAATTAAAATCTAGATGGTCCGGTCCCTTCCTAGTTGAAGAAGTTTTTCCATATGGAACCGTACTCGTCTCCCACCCGGACAAAGGCTCTTTTAAAGTAAACGGTCATCGGTTAAAGTCTTATATAGCAGGCGACCGAGTGATCGGTTTTAACGAAACCATAACTTTCCTCCACATTATAAACCCGCCAAAATAGTCAAGCTACACGACTATAAACAAAGCGCTCCTAGGAGGCACCCCTCGCTTATCTTTTTCGCTCTTTCCTTATTATCTTTGCTACTTTTTCTAATAAACGCAGGGTTTCTGATCGGCCTCCCCCAACGCGTTTCAGGGAAGCTTCTACCCCCTTCCCTTTCTTTTCTTTGTATATATTGTCTTTCCTTTCTGTTCCGCATACTTACGATACAACATTGGGGACAATGTTGGACTTAAGTATGGGGGTATTTTCGTGATTTACTTTCTGCACTTCTTTTTTTTCTGCATTTCACAAAAAAAAATATACAAAAAAATACATATAACAACAAAACAAAAACAAAAAAAATTAAAAAACATCTTAAAATGAAACAAAAAAAAAATTTAAATGAAAAAAAATCCAAAATTTTTTTTTTGTTCTCTTTCTTTCTTTTTTCCAAAAAACTTAAAAATAATTAAAACAAAAAAACAAAAAAAAGAGAAAACAAAAAATATATATTTAGTTTCACTTTGTAAATATTTTTTGTACTTCCTTTTTTCTCTCTCCCCCTTACTCATTCTTGTAAAAACCTCTCTTTTTCTCCCATATTTTTGTACATAAATGAAAATTCTCTTAAAACAAAAATTCAAAAAAATTGAGAAAAACAAAAATACAAAAAAAAAGATAATAAATGAAAATTTAGTTTCACTTTGTAAATATTTTTTGTACTTCCTTTTTTCTCTCTCCCCCTTACTCATTCTTGTAAAAACCTCTCTTTTTCTCCCATATTTTTGTACATAAATGAAAATTCTCTTAAAACAAAAATTCAAAAAAATTGAGAAAAACAAAAATACAAAAAAAAAGATAATAAATGAAAAACAAAAAAAAATGATAACAAAAACTATAAAAATAAAAAAAAAATGTTTTGAAATAAATAAATTAAATATTCCATACTTAACTTTTCTGCTATCCAAAAATTCTGTTTTGAGTTTATTTATATGTGAATAGTATTAATTCTCTGTTTGCCACCCGTTTATTAATTATTGATTGAAAAATTTAAATACCCGGGGTTAAGTTTTAAAGAATTCTTTATGCTTTGTTAAAACTAGCGGACTCGTTTTAGGCACTACTTCTAATTTTTCATTAATAGGAGCACGTATATTATGTTAGGAAATAACGACTATAGAATTCAATTATACTTACTTTTAGTTTTCTGAAACATTGGAACGTACAAATTATTAAGGTTGCTCTCAAAAATTTTTAGAATTACAATCTAGCTTTCCTTTCTCCCCTTACTTTTTCATGACATACTTGGCATGAAAAATTTTATCCCTAAAAGATCCTATGTCAATGGGAATAAGATTTCGTTCCGTAAACATAGGCACCCAATAATTTAAAAAGATTATATAAGGAGTAAGAGGATAAAATTCATTACTCCTACAAATATACATTGGGTTAATTTTATTCTTATGAAGTTGAAAAAACAAAAATCATATTAGGAAAATAAGATTTCATTTTCCTAATAATCCAAAAGAAAAAAAATGGAGGTTCGAGAAAAAATTACCTCACCTCAAATATCAAAACCCTCTTCATAAACCCACTACCCCCTTAGCCAATTACACGATTCTAGAATTAATTCAAAAATCTTTTTGAGAGCATAATTAGTAAATTGTATTATTTCCGGTAGCACTCGTATAAGCTAGAGTTCTTATAATTCCAAACTATTTTCGTTAATCTAACCATTTCAAATGTTGCCTTCTATTTGATTACATCAAGAAGTCTTTTGGCCAAAACTTTTGCGCTATTTAAATCATCTACATAATTTTAGGACTTAACTCTTACACCCCGTATATTTATTTCGATCTCTCTTATAATTGATTAAGCGGTAGCTAAAACTTAGAGTTTTTTTTATTCCTTATAGATTCACCTCAAACTTTTGCTCTGGAATAGCAAAAGCCTAAGTATGGGGGTATTTGATGAACTGTAAATATACGTATTTTTATGCACATTAATTTAGTCATTTTCATTTATTTTCGTCGGTTTTACTTATTTTTGTTCAATAAAATGTTCTTATTCTTGTAAATTTGCTTCTAACTTGTTTTATTTTATTTTGCAGAAAAATTCAAAAATCTGCCAAAATTTGGGAAGTACACGCCCGTGACACATTGGTCACGCCCGTGACCGGGCCGTGACTGCGCATTTCCCGTGAAATCGGAAAATTTCTGAAGTAAAAGCTCGACACGCCTGGCGACACGCCCGTGTCACCCGACACGGGGCGTGACCCAAGCCAGTGTCCTCTCCTCTCGACGAATTCCTCTCGACGATCGTCGAGTGTCGACACCAACAGTCACGCCCAGCGTCACGCCCGTGACCTAGGGCGTGACTCAATTTCCGCTCGACGATTTTGACTCGACACTTTCCACTCGACATTCGTCGAGTGTCGACACCAACTAACACGCCCAGAGTCACGCCCGTGACCTGGGGCGTGACCTTTCCAGCTAGCCCGACAAGATGCTGCCGAAGACTTTCGGCGCAACCCGCGCCCGGTTCTACCTCCCCGACACGCCCAGAGTCACGCCCGTGACCTGGGGCGTGACTGCCGCGAACTCAGCCCGAAGTCAACTTTCCTGTCCAATCGCCAGCCGCCTTCATGAATAGTACTGTCACGCCCCCCCTACACGCCCGTGACCGAGGGCGTGTACTTAGAAATTTTTTCCTATAAATAGCCCAGTTCTGTAAGGTCCAAGGGTTCAGATTTTTGGGCCAATTTAGTGTCTTTTTGTGGGCTGCATCCGTGATTTCCAAGGCTATGTAAGGAGATTTCTCCCTTTTTTATTTCATGTCTTGTTTTGCTTTAGCTTTAGCCCTTGTAATAGCTTGTAATAGTTCCTAAAAATTAATAAAATGTTAGATTTTCTCTTCATACTTAGCTTTGGAATGAACACTTGTACCCACTTTCTTTCTCCTTTTTATTCTTAGTTTCATCTTTGTTCTTCATTTATGAAAAGTGTGTGTGTGTGTATGAGTGTAACATGCTTACTTTACATGTTTTTTTTACTTGTTTTCATGCTTAGGGATTATAGGTTTTCTTCTTTTTCACCTTGTCTTTTTCTTGAAAGTAATAGGATTTCATTCTTATGAATTCATAAATGAGGTTTGAAAAGTGAATTTGTTCTTTTTTTTTACTTAGTTTTTCTTTTAGGATTGTAAAACATCTTTTGTTCTTTTCATTTTCTCTTCACCTTTTTTATCACTTTTATAAATTCTTAAGAATGAAAAAGTTTTAATTTTAATTTTTGATCACCTTTGATTTTAACTTTATTTTGTAAAACTTTTTTTCTCATTCTCTTTTTGATTGTTCTTTTTATGTGTTTTGGGTAAGTTTTAGGAGTAGAAATCTTGTTATTTTCATTTTTAGGTAACTTTGATTTTTCTTTGTTATTAGTGTGTGTGAGTGTATGAGAATAAATTTTCTTTTGTTCTTCTTAAATTTTCATGTTGTGTGTGTGGGTGTATGAGTATAATCTTTAATGCTTTGTTCAAATTATGTAGAGTGTGTGAGTGTAGGTGTATAACTTTATTGCTTTCTTGAATTTCTTATGGAGTGTGTGTGTCTGTGTGTATTTATTTCCGCCTACTCGTTAAGAGTTAAATGGCGCACCGTTTTCATTCTCAGTCCTACTCGTTCGAGTAGGACTTGTAATTTTTCTTTCTTTATTTTTTCGCCTACTCACTTGAGTTTAAATGGCCGGACTTTATTTCCCGCCTACTCGTTTGAGTAGGATTTGTAATTTTTCTTTCTTTATTTTTCCGCCTACTCACTTGAGTTTAAATGGCCGGACTTTATAGCCCTGTAATCGCATTTATTTTCTCCTACTCATTTGAGTAGGACTCGCTTTCATTTCAGTCCTACTCGTTTGAGTAGGACTTGCAATTTTCAGCTTTTATTTACCGCCCCCACTCGTTTGAGTGGGACTCGCAAATTTTGAATATGCAAATTTCTTTCATGTGTAACTTAGATCCTTTTTAATTTATAATTTGGAGTGTGCGTGAGTTCTTGTTTTAGCTAGTTTTTCAATTTTCTAAATGTTGTTATTTTTCTTGTGTCTCCTTCTTATAAACGTTTAGTGTTTAATTTCGAACTCGCGCCTCACTAAATTATAAGCCGTCCCCATACCGATGTGTGGCTAATCGCTATTAGCCTCGGCATCGAAGAGCATTGGGACATTTAAAATGATTTATAATAATTGAAGCTCTTTATTTTCATTTTAATTTAAGCACTTTAGGTTTACCCTGGGTTTACGACGCGTAGGACCACATATCGATGTGTGGGCCCTATTTCCGTAGTCCATATGCTAGCTAGCCGAGAGGCCGTGCATATGGACCGATCACCCCTGGGTAAATAGAGTTGCGTGCATACACTCGAGAGAGGACAAGCGTAATTCTACCGGATTGGGTTCCCCACCCAATAGCGGGGTTCTTAGCGTAAAGCGGGCGTTAAGAGGAATCCTTCGTCGGACTAACGTTCGGTCGAATAGTCTTAACGTTTAGGTGAGCGATATCCCTATAGCTAGGTGAGCTCACATTTGTGGAACCTCCACGGCCAAGTTGCCTTATTATTAATTTGAAAACTAAGTCTTTTAATTATTAAAAATTGTTTTAGTCTTAATCCGATTCGATGCCGAGCGTTAACCCTTCATCGAATATTTTTCTAAATCGTTTTTTCGCTCCTTTGCTTTTCTGTCTTTTATTAAGTAAAAAAATCCACCTTACTTTCAGTAAAATAATAGTCCTCCCGGAGGAGTAAGAATAGTCAACGTGACCCCGAGAACAATACGACCTCGGTATTCCCCCGAATATCGAGTACTACTTGCGATAGGTGCACTTGCCTACCCGAGCGAGCCCGCGGCGATCGACTCACCGAACCAACCACAGTAAGAGTCTGTTCGCGGGCGCATCACTGGTCAAAGTCAAAGTGGGTCCAAGTCATCGGGGTCGGGTCAAAGTTCGGGTGTCGTGTCATAATTGGTGGGCGCATGCTTTTCGGTGCACGACTATGCTTGATTTAACCACGAGTTGACCAATTGTCATCGAAATTGACTGGGACGACTTCCGTTGACTTCGTATTGACCACATGAGTCCAACGCCACAAACTGGGGTTGAATCGGAGTCTGTTTGGTGAAAGTCCAAAATTTGCACGTCGTAGCGCGCTAAAATGGTCGAAGTGTCTAAATCTGTCGTTGTATCTCGGATTGTGACGGGACGGGTTCCGGTGCACCTGTATAGGTTATAAGAGCTCACAGAAATCGATAGAACTCAATTCGGAGTTCTCTAGATCGATATCCAAAATCTCGCTCACGTTGCGTTTTACGAGGAATGGTCACATCCACTGTAAGACCTCGGGCTCCAACTGAACGAGTTCTGATGCACTCGTATTGACTATACGAGATCACATGAACTGACAGAACTCAATTCGGAGGTCTCTAGCTCTATTTCCTGACTAGGGTTATCTCCCACTGTGTCATGGGTAGAGTTCGGACCACTTTTATTGGTCCTACTAGGGCTCTAGTGACCCAATAAAAGTTGGGATGTTACAATCCAATAAAAATAAAAGGATTTTCGTCCCCGAAAATTTGCTTGAAGTAGGGGGGAAGGTAACATACCTGGGGAAAGATCTCTGGGTGCTTCTCTTGGAGGAGTGCTTCAGGTTCCGACGTGAACTCCTCTCGTCCGTAGTTTGACCATAGTATCTTAACCATCGGGATGGTCTTGTTACGTACTATCTTCACCTTGTAATCTACTACTCTGACGGGTTCGAGCTCGACGGATCTATCTGAGTGTAGTTGCACTGGTGGGGTAGGAAGGTGCTGCTTTGTTTGTCGGAGGACTCGTCTCAAGGAAGAGACATGAAACACATCGTGAAGATTCCCCAACTCTAGGGGCAAGGATAAATGATATGCCACGGGGCCAACACACTCTATCACCGGATAGGGGCCCAAGTAGCGGGGATCTAACGTTTTCTGCTCTCTCAACTGGGAGACACCATACATGGGCCTTATTTTCAAAAACACCATCTCTCCCACGATGAACTCCACCGGTCGGTGTCGTGCATCATAGTATTTGGCCTGTCGGCTCTGCACTTCCTACATTCGCTCATGGATCAGCCGTATCGTTGTCATAGTGTCATCAATGTAAGCCACTCCCAACGCTTCCAGGTCTTCTTCCTGAGCCCAAGTCAACGGGGTTCGGCAACGCCTCCCATACAACGCTTCATACGGAGCCATCTTAATGCTAGCCAGTTAACTGTTATTATAAGAGAATTCGACTAGTGGCAGCAGTTACTCCAACGGATCATTGTGTTCCACTATGCACAATCGAAGAAGATAATCCATCGTCTGGTTCGTCCTCTCCGTCTGTCCGTCTGTCTGCGGTTGGAAGGTGGTGCTGAAGGCCAATTTGGTTTACAAGTACGCATGTACCCGCCTCCACTCCTTAGATATGAAACGTACGTCACGATCTGATACGATGGACTTTAGCACTCTATGAAATCGGACCACTTGCTCTAGGAACATTCTGGCCAGAATATCCACTTCGTCACCCTATCGATTTGGAATGAACTGCGCTACCTTGGTGAGTCGATCTACGACCACCTAAATTAAGTCATTCCCAGCGCGGGATCAAGGTAGGACGTGGATGAAGTCCATGGAGATATCTTCGAACTTCCATTTTGGTGTCGACAGGGGCTATAATAGGCCTCCTTCATTGCGGCATTCGGCTTTAACCTTCTGACAGGTCTGACACCGGGCCACGAAGTTGGTGACATCTCTTTTCATTTCAGGCCAATAAATGGTCTGCAGGTCCACGTACATCTTAACTACGCCATGGTGAATCGAGTACCTGGACTGATGGGCCTCTTGTAGAATTTCTTCATGAATTCCTCCGGTAGTGGAAACGAATATGCGATGCTTGAATTGTAGAATCCCGTCATGCAGATTATAATCCTCCTATGCCCTTCCTTGCAGAGATCGGATGATCAGCATTACCTTTGGGTTGATCTTCTGGGCTTCACGTATCCGGTCTCGGATATCGTATTGGATCTCCATCCAATACAGCTGAGAATAGTACTCTTCCGGATCTCTTCGGGCAACCAGGGTAATCTCCAAGTGTATCAAGGACTTGAATAGTTCCTTAGGGATCTGCTCCATCCAACTCCCGAATATCGCAGGCTGTCGGCTCAAGGCGTCAGCGACTCTGTTAGTTTTCCTGGGGTGATATTGGAGAGCGAAGTCGTAATTGCGTAGGAATTCTAGCCATCGGCACTGCCGAAGATTCAGCACTTTCTGCGTGAAGATATACTTGAGGCTCTTGTGTTCGGAGAAGATCTCACATCTTACTCCGTACAAATAATGCCTCCAGATTTTAAGGGCGAAGACGGCAGCGCCCAACTCTAAATCGTGTGCTGCGTAATTTAATTTATGCGTCTTTAATTGCCGAGATGCGTAGGCCACTACCTTATCATGCTGTATTAGAACAGCTCCCAATCCCTTCAGGGAGGCATCAGTGTAGATTTGGAATCCCTCAGTCCCTGTGGCAATTGTAAGGATTGGCGCAGAAGTCAGCCGCTTCTTCAGTTCGACGAACGCAACCTCGCACTCCGGCGTCCATCGGAATGCGACGTCTTTCTTGGTGAGAGTTGTTAGGGGTAGGGCAATCTTGGAAAAACCCTCGATGAACTTCCTGTAGTATCCGGAAAGACCGAGAAAACTCCGAATATCTGCAGCCGTCCTGAGTGGCGGCCAATTTTGTACTGCCTGGACCTTGGCATGGTCTACTGCTACTCCTTCCTTGTTTATCCTGTGGCCCAAGAATCCAACTTCTTCTATCCAGAACTCACACTTACTGAATTTGGCAAAGAGAGAGTGCTCCCGGAGTTTTAATAGCACCATCTGCAGGTGCCAAGTATGGTCTGCCTTGGTCTTCGAGTAGATTAAGATGTCATATATGAAGACGATGACAAAGTGATCCAAGAAGGGTTCTAAGACTTTATTCATCAGGGCCATGAAGGAGGAGGACGCGTTGGTGAGACCGAAGGGCATCACTAGGAACTCATATATACCGTATCGGGAGGTGAAGGCAATCTTAGGAATATCTTCCTCTTGGATTCGAAGCTGATAATAGACGGATCTCATTTCCATCTTGGAGAACACGGATACCTTGCAACTGATCGAACAGTTCGTCGATCCTAGGGAGGGGGTATGTGTTGCGTATAGTAAGCTTATTTAGTTCCCTGTAGTCGATGTATAGTCGTAGTGTCCCGTCTTTTTTCTTGATGAAAAGCACCGGGGCTCCCCAGGGCGAGGAACTAGGACGGATGAATCCAGCATCTATTAGTTCCTGTAGTTGGATTTTCAGTTCAGTCAGCTCTCTTGGGGTCATCTGGTAGGGGGCTCGTGATACTGGTCGTGCTCCGGACACGAGCTCAATCTGAAAGTCAACCTCTCACTGGGGTGGCAATCCTGGGAGGGACTCGGGGAAAATATCTGGAAAGTCGCGGACTACTGGAACTTTGGCAAGCACCTGGGTTTTGTCTTCCATCTCGAAATAGATAAGGTATACTTCATCCTTCTGTCGGACTGATTTCACAATCTGCGTAGAAGTCAGGATAATATGCGAGACAGAGGGTACACCTGTCAACATGACGCTCTGGCCATTTGAGTTCTGTAGCCGGACTTCCCGCGTGGAACAGTTTATCTGTGTTTGGTGCTTGGTGCTCGGCCAGCCAGTCCATCCCCAGAATTATGTCAAATCCAGTTATTGCTAGGATGGTTGCGTAGATCTCAAATTCTACTTCTTACAGAACAGCCTGGAATGAGCACTTTTCCGTAGATGTCATATCTTACCCGTCTGGTAAACGGATTCGTATAGACAGTCCGATTGAATGAATAACGTTTCCTTTTGTTGCGATGAATTCGTGGGAGACGAAAGAATGTGTCGCCCCTGTGTCGAAAAGGGTTTTGGCAGGGTGTCCTTCTACCAACAAGATTCCTGACGACATGGGAAATATATACATATATATATAGGTAATATACAACATCAGTAGTAAGATCAGATATCTCTCTATTGCCTAAAGTATTTACCTATGACTACATCATGGGCCGGTCCGTGTTGTAATTCCAGTGCGTAGGCCTCCAGGAGCGCTACTAGGCCCTGCTGGCCTCTCCTGCCAGCTCTGCCTCTGCGGCCTCTCTGACCCTGTCCCCGTGCTGGTTGTCCACCCTGAACTGCTCCTAATCCCGGTTTCTCTGTTGCCTGTGGGCTAAAAGCTCTCATATGTCCCGGCTGCTGACATAAGAAGCAGTTCCCCGGGAAGTGAACATCTCGTCGAGCCACTGGTGCGGGCTGTGGTGCTGGAGCTGGTCTGATGTCTGGCTACGCAGCTGGGGGTGCTGGGGGTACTGGTGGGCACCTATAGGGCTGTCTGCGGCATCGCTGTCTGCATTCTCTCTCATGTCTGTGGGGAGCGACTCCTCCGTCTCGCCTCTGGTCTCGAGGAATCTCTACCTGGCCTCTACGCTGCTGAGCCATTGTCCGCTGGTCCAAATCCAATGCTGCCGCATGGGTGGCTATGGTGTGAAAGGTGGCCTGAGAGAGCATGATCAAGGCCTGCCTCAGGTCGTCTCGTAGTCCTCGGTAGAACCGAGAAGCTCTATCCCTATCGGAGGCAGCCAGATTCCCGGCAAAGCATGCAAGGTGTATAAACTTTCTCTCGTACTCTGCCACTGCACGGTTGTCCTATCGAATGAGCAAGAACCTCTCCTGCAGCGCGGCTCGGTCTCCATCCATGATGAAGAACTCTAGTAGAGCCTTGGAGAACTCTCCCCAAAGAATCGCGCTCAACGACCGACCTCGAAAAGTAAAGCGACTAGCCGCTCTCCACCAATCCCTCGCGTATCCCTCCAAAAGTGTCACCACTAAAGAAACTGCAGCCACAGTTGGGCACATCATTCCCACTAATAGCTCCTCCACCCGCTCCACCCACTCCTCTATCTGGATGGTCGTCTCCGTACCTCTGAAAGGGGGAGGCCTCAGTCCTCAAAAAGTCGATAGCAGATCGGTGGGTGATGTCATCTCTCGCGGTGGCTGAGCCAGGGCAGCATGGAAAGTCTCTAGAATAGCCATCAGTGTCTGCCCCATATCTGTCTCGGCAAACGGTACGACCGCGGGAACGTCTGGGTCTGGAGGTGGGGTGGCTGAAACATATCCTCTGGATGAGGATCCCCCGTTACTGTACTCCGGTATCTGGAGAAGTAACAGGAAAGAGTGTCAATATTTTGCAAAAGTAGGGCAATTTGCAAAAAAGACAAACAAAGCGGAAACAATGGTGTAACGACCCTAGCCTATACAATGTGAAAGTGTCACGGCTCCGCTCTAGGCGACGCTACCGTGTTGCAGCCCAAGCACCCCAACCCCTCTCCCTCCACAGGCGGGTTGTTGGTGGCCACAACCTCCTTTTGATGAGCGAACTCGATAGTTAAGCTGGGTCGTACGGGGACTTCCCAGGACGTCACCCATCCCAGTACTACTCTCGCCCAAGCACGCTTAACTATGGAGTTCCTTCACCTCTCATCACCAATTGAGCGACATCTCAATTGGTGATGAGAGTTGAAAGAACTCCATAGTTAAGCATGCTCGGGCTGGAGAAGTCCTGGGATGGATGACCTCCTGGGAAGTCCCCGTAGTGCGGGCTTGACTATCGAGTTTACCTTATCAAAGGGCGGTTGTGGCCACCAACAACCCGTCTGTGGAGGGAGAGGGGTTGGGGTGCATGGGCAGCAGCCCGATAACGGTCTAACGGAGGCCTAGTGGGCTAAGGCCCACGAACGACCCATGGGATGTTACAAACGGTGTATGGGTGTACTATCGTACAGTCTAGAATCTCTAAGCCTCTACACGATGGTCCACCAGGCTTCCACTGCAAGGTTCGTCCAGAACCCAGAACGAAGCGAGGGACGGAGGGATCCTGAGACTGCTCCACAAGGACGAATCGTGATGGCTCTGATCCATTTGTGATACCCACCCCCCAACCTTTTGCCCGGGTCGGGCCGGAGGGTTACTACTGGCCCAAGACGTCCACCCAGTGCTCTTAGGGGAAACGATCCACCCTATTTTAGCACTAGATGGCTGCCTTGCTCGGCTTGAATCATAACATTCACAACCCATCAAAGTATAGCGGATGCATTAACAGGAGACCACTGCAGATACATATATCACATCAATAATATAGAGGTTCTAAGGCCGAAGCCTAAGCATTTATATAAGCTCGTGGGTTATACATGTACTAAATATAACACTCATACTCTCTCTTTATGCTGCTCGGCGGTACTCACATCTCTAAACTTTGGGGATGGCGGGGGTGCATCTGCTCGAGTAGTCCTAGCCGCTGGCGTAATCTCCTGTGGCAGCGGGTCACTACGGTGTTCCATTTCCTGTGAATGGTTATTTAAATAACTGTTAGTCACAGAACTAAGTAGAAACAAATCTCCTCCCTGGATCCATATCCTGGGGATGAGCACACACCCACCCAACAAAAGTAAATATCCAAAGCAAGAGAGGGTTAGCACAACATTTCATATATGTATAGCTTGGAGCAACTACAATAGAGTGCAGGATAGTATAACTGGAAAAAGCAGCTGTAGTATAAATCAGTTATAACAAGACTCCACTAGCTCATCAGCACATCAGGTTTTCACCTCCTGAATTCTATCGCAGGCGTTCACAGCTGCACACACACCGCAGGCATTCATAGCCGCGTACACAAACCCTATGTCAACATAGTTTGTATCGCTTCTGTTCTAGCAGGGTAGCGGGACTCACCGATGTGGCCGTCGGTGACAGTGGCCAGTCCTGCCACTTTTGGGGGTGGTCGTACCACATGACCCCAGGCCCTAATGTACAACCTTGTGTACTCTTGGATGTGTGCGACATCCGGCGAATCGTTTTGGCCGACCAGCAGAGGAAAACCCGATGGGGAATAGTATAACGGACGGTCACCCGTGGTACCCATCTCCTTGTCGTCTTGAGTCGTCGACCTTCCCGCACCGGTATGAACGGTCTGAGGGAGGGACTGAACCGCCACTATTTCACCGCAAGCAATTTACAAACAATCGAACCAAAGGCAAACATAATATACACTGAATCTACGTTGGCCTGCCCTACTAGGCTTTAGACTTCGGGCATCGACACTTAGCTCTACTTTCAATAAGGAGCGTGGGAGCACATTATTTGGGGCTAGACCTGGAGGACTACATCAACTCCGGTTATCCCCAACTAAGGCACAACTTTAGCAGGGCCCGGGATTATAATAGTAAATTGCAATGAGGACAAGTGCGGTGATTATGCTGCCTATTTAAAGTTTTGGAATGAAATGTGACCAGTACGAGATTGGAGTGGTACTGAAATGAAAGTACTAAAATAAGCTTGACCAGTACGAGACTGGAGATGTACTGAATTGAAAGTACTGAAGTAAGCTTGACCAGTACGAGACTGGTGTAGTACTGAAATACTAAAATAAGCTCGACCAGTACGAGACTGGAGATATACTGAATTGAAAGCACTAAAGTAAGCTTGACCAGTACGAGACTGGAGTAGTACATAATTGAAAGTACTAAAATAAGCTCGACCAGTACGAGACTGGAGATGTACTTAATTGAAAGCATTAAAGTAAGCTAGACCAGTACGAGACTGGAGATGTACTGAATTGAAAGTACTAAAATAAGCTTGACCAGTACGAGACTGGAGATGTACTGAATTGAAAGCACTGAAGTAAGTTTGACCAGTACGAGACTGGTGTAGTACTGAAATACTAAAATAAGCTCAACCAGTACGATACTGGAGATATACTGAATTGAAAGCACTAAAGTAAGCTTGACCAGTACGAGACTGGAGTAGTACAGAATTGAAAGTACTAAAATAAGCTCGACCAGTACGAGACTAGAGATGTACTTAATTGAAAGCATTAAAGTAAGCTAGACCAGTACGAGACTGGAGATGTACTGAATTGAAAGTACTAAAATAAGCTCGACCAGTACGAGACTGGAGATGTACTGAATTGAAAGTACTAAAGTAAGCTTAACCAGTACGAGACTGGAGCAGTACTGAATTGAAAGTACAAAAATAAGCTCGACCAGTACGAGACTGGAGATGTACTGAATTGAAAGCACTAAAGTAAGCTTGACAAGTACGAGACTAGAGTAGTACTGAATTGAAAGTACTAAAATAAGCTCGACCAGTACGAGACTGGAGATGTACTGAAATACTTATTTGATTATAAGGGGGTGGTAGCACGCTCCAATTTCCACCTTCGAGGGAAAATGGGCGGAAAAATGATCCGTGCGGGACCCTAGGCTTCCAATATTTTAGGAAAAATATAAAAACTTATCCCCATAACCCCAAATTTTGAGACAACCCTTAGGAGGGCCTAAAATGAGCCTAGTAATTTTTTATAATTTTCCAAAGTATTTTGGGCTTTTAATTAAGCCAAACAAATTTTATTTTGACTTTTAAAAATACTAAATCAACTCCAAAAATTCTCAAAATTTTTGTGGAGGTAGCCTCATCATGGGGAACATTTTTCATGTGGGTTACTTTTCTCCTAGAGGCCTAGATTTGCCCCAAGAACAATTCCCCAAGTTTCTGATAAAGAGTGGTCTGCAAATAGCAGATCCACTTAATCCTGGGCTGAGATTGAGCCGCAAGACGCAAGCGGAAAGCGCTTCCAAACAGCGGATCGACCACAGATTCGTTGTGGGGGGCACAGAAGAGGAGGCGGGGCGTGGAATAAGGTGAGCTGGACCGTTCGATCTTATCTTGAGATCGGACGACAGCTGCGCTTCCCGGCGGTGTGGAGGGTAGCAGCCTTCACCACCGCCGGCCAGCCTCCGCCAGGCACCGTCGCCGGCACCGATCGACTCGCCGGGGGCCGGCGACCCTCTGGGCGGTGGTCCGGCGGCCTGGTGCCGTCGGCCGCCGCCGGAAAAACCAACCTAAAAGCCTGGGGTGGAGGGGGCTTTGCTCCTGACGCCACCGCGCCACCCCCGCTCCTCGAGTGGTTGGCCGCCTACCACTCCACCACAGGCCGGCGTGTCGGGGGTCGGGTTTCTCGCCGACGGTGGCTCGGCGGCCATGCATCGCCGGCCACCTCCGCCAGCTCTAACAGAGCATTGCTCTGTTTTTGCGGGTGTCGCCGGAACCGTATTTTTCGGCAGCACCGCCGCTCTCCGCCGCTGGGGGTCGCCTCCCCTAGTGGTATATCACTCCCCCAACGCCACCATCGGCGCTGGGGGAGGAGCTTTCCTCCCTGGTTACCACCCGGCCTGGAACATGGCTCGGGTGGCGCTGACGGCGCTCCGGCCACCGGGAGCGCCATGCAACATGCCTAGATTGGGGAAGGGGGAGGGAGAAAGGTTCCACCATGGGTCTGGTGGGCTCGGTAGGGGCCGGATTGGTTGGCCATGCCAAGGTGGCAGTGGTGGAGGGGTGAAGGGGCCTCGGTTGCCTTTTCTGGCCAGCTGGGCTCCGGCAGGGGGCAGGAGTGGGGAAGGGTTGCTTAGAGAGCTTAAGAGGGAAAGAGGGGAAGTGGGGCCGTTTATAGCCTTGGGGAGGGGGGGAGGCTCTCCTCCCTTAGCCAAGGTGGGATTAATCCCTCCTTAGGGAGGGATTAATCCCCAACCTCCAGCTATCCAAGGACAGCTGGAGGCCCCATCTTTTTCCCCCATGTGGGAAAAAGGCCTAAGCCCTTATGGGCTTGGGCTTTTAATAAAAAGGGGGGAGGAGAGGAGGGGAGGGGTAGTGGTGGGCCTCCACTTATCCTAGAGTAGAGCTTGCTAGTTGGGGCCCAAAGGAGAGTGAGGGGGCAAGGAATATCCAACCATGGAGAGGGGGTGGGCGCCCATTTGGAGAAAAGTCCAAAACGTGGGTTTTTTAGGGGGTTTGACCAAGTCAACCCTAGGGTGGGTCCCACTTGCTGGTCAAAGTCAAAGTGGGTCCAAGTCATTGGGGTCGGGTCAACGTTCGGGTGTCGTGTCACTATTGCTGTGCACACGCTTTTCGGTGCACGACTATGCTTGATTTAACCACGAGTTGACCAATTGTCGTCGAAATTGACAGGGATGACTTCCGTTGACTTCGTATTGACAACACAAGTCCAACGCCACTGACTGGGGTTGAATCGGAGTCCGTTTGACGAAAGTCCAAAATTTGCGCGTTGTAGCGCGCTAAAACGGTCGAAGTGTGTAAATCTGTCATTAGATCTCGGATTGTAACGCGACGGGTTCCGATGCACCTGTCTAGGTTATAAGAGGTCACATGAATCGACAGAACTCAATTCGGAGTTCTCTAGCGCGATATCCAAAATCTTGCTCTCGTTGCGTCGTACGAGTAATGGTCACATCCACTATATTACCTTGGGGTCCAACTGAACCAGTTCTGATGCACTTGTATCGACTATACGAGGTCACAAGAACTGATAGAACTCAATTCGGAGTTCTCTAGCTCTATTTACTGCCTAGGGTTATCTCCCACCGGGTCATGGGTAGAGTTCGGGACACTTTTATTGGGCCTACTAGGGCTCTTGTGGCCCAATAAAAGTCAGGATGTTACACCTTTCACTGGTTTCGATGAGAGGGCTGATGATCTCTTGGGTATAGTATATAGTGATGTATGTGGACCCATGAGTTCTATGGCTAGATCTGGGTATTTCTACTTTGTTACATTTACCGATGATTTCAGTAGATACGGATACATGTATCTTATGAAGTGCAAATCTGAAACCTTTGAAAAGTTCAAAGAGTTTAAGAATGAAGTAGAGAACCAGCTGGGTAAGAAGGTTAAAGCACTCCGATCTGATCGAGGTGGCGAATACCTGAGTCATGAGTTCTGTGATCAACTGAAAGAGTGTGGTATTGTATCACAACTCACTCCACCTAGAACACCGCAGCATAATGGTGTGTCTGAGCAGAGGAATCGTACTCTGTTAGACATGGTACGGTCCATGTGAGTCATGCAGATCTGCTTGTTTTCTTTTGGGGTTTTGCTCTAGAAACTGCTGCTTTTACACTAAATCATGCTCCAACAAAAGCGGTTCTAAAGACACCATATGAGATATGGTTTGGGAAGCATCATAGTATGTCATTCAGAAAGGTTTGGAGCTACGAGGCATACGCGCGACGTCAAATGCCTGACAAGCTAGAACCCAAATCAGATAAGTGTTATCTTATGGGGTATCCTAAGAAAACTAATGGGTACTATTTCTACCTACCGTCTGAGGGCAAAGTATTTGTCACAAGGACTGGTTTCTTTCTAAAGAAAGAGTTCTTAAGTAGAAATACTACCACGGTAGAACTTGAAGAAGTTAAAGAACCCATAAAATGCGAATGAACTAGAATTGGAACCTGAGTCAGGACTACAAGTTAATGTAGCTAGAGAACCTGCTCAGGAAACACAAGTTTCACATAGATCTGGTAGACCAAGATTTGAGCCTGAGAGATATGGATTTCTCGTGTCTCGGATAGGTAATGTGTTGTTTATGTAACATAGTGATGAGCCTACAACCTACCAAGAGGCTATGAGTGGACCGGACTCCGAGAAGTGGATTGAGGCCATGAAATCTGAAATGGACTCATGTACGAAAACCAAGTTTGGTTTTTAGTGGAACCACCTGAAGGGGTACGACTCATTGGGTGCAAGTGGGCTCTTCAAGAAGAAGACCGACATGGATGGAAATGTACAGACATTCAAAGCGCGACTGGTGGCTAAGAGTTTCAAGCAAATTCATGGTATTGACTATGATGAGACCTTTTCTCCTATTATCATGGTTAAGTCTATCAGAATTCTTCTTGTTATTGCTGTGTATTATGACTACAAGATCTGACAGATGGATGTCAAAACGGCATTCCTAAATGAAAACCTCCTTGAGGAAGTGTATATGACACAATGATGCGTAAAAAATCGCCTCACGGACTACAATCCGAATAGGCAAGTGTACATATCGTTTTATAGTATAGTGATAAAAATATATCAAGGTCGTATAAAAACTCGGGGCAGGCAAGTACTATTACTCACAACGACTCTATTATCCTACCGAACGATTGATTGGGTTTTTAAAATAAAAACAAACTAAACTTAGTTAAAAGAGAAATAAACTATTGCAAAAGAGTGCTCGATCGACGATTCACTTTGAAATAAAATAACTAAATAATTTAGTTTAACATTCGTAATTTTATAAAGACCGTGACGGATCCGAAAATAAGAAATAATCTTGCTAAAGCATTAAATCTCCTAACTTCTAGACGTTTCAACCGAAATATCTTTGCAAATCAAAAGGGCTAAAGTCGCATTATCGAGGTGACCCGCACTATTGGATTTGACTCCAATCCGGAGGATTTATGTCGTCCTATCTCTAGTATTGCATGCAACTCCTTCCTTTCTTGAGTGATCTTTCACATTCACGAGCCTCTCGGCTACTCGAATTTGAGATCGGAATCTACTACCGTATACTAGAAATACGGAGTCGATACGATATTGATCAAGGTCGGATCAAAAATAAAAATACCAATGCAACATAAAATGAAAGATATTATTTTATCGAAAAGATCATCGTGATTGGGCACAAACAAGAAAATTAGCTAAGTATTAGAGAGAGAGAGTAAACAAAAGAAAAAAAAATTGTCTTTTCATTAAACTAGGAATAAGAGTACATAACAAAATGAAAAAAAGTACTAAACTATTGCTTGGAGAAATGAAAAAACAACAAGGAAATACAAATACTTGAAATGTAAGCTTGCTCTCTAAAATATTCTAACTCTCTACATTATCACACTACTTTCTACATCCCCCCTAAAGCTTGAGGGATGGGGTCCTTTTATAGGAGAGGGAGAATGTTCTAGATGGAGAAAATGAAGAGAACCAAAGGGGGTGGAGATGCATGAATGATGATAAATGGGAGGAGAGAGAGAAGGCTAAATGCATGAATGGGGTTTAATGAGATGGAGAGAGAAAGAGTTACATGCATGCATGATGGCGGTGATGATGATTTATTTGATTTAAATGGAGTGCATGCATGGTTGGTTTTGAAGTGGACGCATTGCAATCAATGAGGATGGTCGGCTGCTTGTGATTGAATGAGGAGGAGTAAGTGGGCTGCAAGGATTAATGAAGTGGAGGTGGGCTGAAAATGGGCTGTAACAAAAGAGGATCACGGTTTGGCATCAACAAGGAGAGGTGGGGCTGCTTCAATTATAATCTTCAAAGGGCTGCACGTGAGGGCTGGTGCGGCGATGGCGTTGCGGCATGATTATTGACGGCGCGACGATGGCGACATGAGCGGGCACACGACGGAGAACGTGACGACCTCTTGCAATGGTGGCGGTGAGCATGGCGGTGATGGCGATGACAACATGCAAAGGTGGAGGCGATGGCGCGGACTTTTGCATATTGCAATAAAATCATCCGAGGTCTGTCGAATTCCTATAAAATATAATGTTAGAAGCATAATTAGTAATTTTAAAGATAATTTTATATAAAAATAAAGAATGAGAACACGTAAATATCAAAATATAATATAAAATATTATTCAAAATAATAACTGAAATATTATGCATCAAATACCCCCATGCTTGAGCATTTGCTTGCCCCCAAGCAAAGACATACAAGTTAGCAAAAAAAATAAAATAGCCTAATCAAATAATCTAACCATGCCGCTATGAGTACGATGCGAAATTAGAGATAGAGAGAGTGATGAAAAAGAAATGAAACAGATTACTTAAACATAGCATATAAATTTACAAATTTCACTAGCATAAAAATAAATCATCCAATGTTTTTGCAAATTCAAAAGCTAAGTAAAGTGCCAAACAAAAAGTACATTGAGTTGTTACTAAAACCTAAGAGACTCATTAAAATCACTTCAATCTTAATTAAGCTCTTACTCCTACCTAGAAAACTTACCCAAAATCATTTTCGTTACAATACTAAAAATAGACCAAAGAAGCATGAATCAAAAGGACTTGCATTAGGTGTAGCGCGTTTAGGCATAGGTTTAAGGTGCAGATAACAAAAGATAAACATGAAGGGTTAAAGCACACTTAAACAAAAAGAACAGATTTGCAAAAACAGTTGTGTTAGAAAAAATAAATTTTGACACCCCAAATTTTGAAATATAAAGTTAGGGGTCAAAAGAAATACACACATAATAATTTTTCAATTTTTCTTCATCTTTTTCAACATTTTCTCTCCCTTTTTTTGTAGCAAAAGGATAATATTTTTGAACATTCACTATTTTTCACAAAATGGAAGCACGCACTAGTACAAATAAAGCTCAAAATTTAAGTGTGTAACTTGGGATGGCTCTTTGGCTTTGGTAAAAAATAAGTGGGGCTACAAAAGGAACGCGGAGAAAGCACAAAATGGCTAGCAACGGTTAAGATTTTTGGTCAGGAATGCAAAGACTCAAACAAATCAAGAGGAGGCCGAAATCATTTTCATGCTTCTACTGAGTCTATCTAAAGTAAAGTATTGAAAAAAATCAAAGAGACAAGTTCTAGCTACGAAATAAGAAACAAAAATTCTGCATGAAAATGAAATTAATAAGCATCCAGATTTATTCACACCTACTGCACTAATCATTTATCAACATTACATAGAATTAAAAAGAGAAAAACAACGGATGATAAATTTTATAAAAGTGAAAAATATAAAAAGATAGCTACGCAAAAACGCAATTTTCAAACAAAATTTTCACACTAACATACTATCCTAATTAGGAACACTGCAAGAGTCAACATAATACTCAAAGAAACATAGCTAAAATGAAAGATTAGAAAATTTTATTTCAGCTGAACAAGTACAACAAAGCCTAAGAACAAGACAAATACAAAAGACATGAATTTTTTGTATTTTCAAGTTTTTTTTATTTTTTGGAGTTTTCTAATTTTTTTTTGTTTTCATTTTTTTTTGTATTTTTTTGAAATACTTAAAAAGAAAGGGAAAACACTACCCAGTGTTTAAAGTTCAACATTGTCCCCAATGTTGAAGAGTAAGTATGAGGAAAGAAAAAGACAAGAAAAAAAGAAGAGGGGGTGGTGCAATAAAGTAAATAAATAAAAAGAACAAGACTCCCCCGGAGTCGTGAGGCCGAATGCTGATTTCGTTCCCCCATGCCTAAGCTGGACACCGGCTGAGACCTAAGGAAGAGAAAAAAAATGATGGAGCCAAACGAACCGCCAGAGGTTTTATTCCTGCAAAACACAATAAGCAAAAAAGAAAAAGAAATAACAAAAAGGATAAGCAAGGGGTGCCTCCCAAGAGAGCTCTTTGTTTAACGTCGTCTGAGTCCGACGTTATTGGTTAGCTAAATGGAAAATAAAAACTAAAGTGAAGAGGTAACTCCCTAAGTATGCGCTTAGGAGAGTACATCAAAAAAGAGATAAATTGAAGAATCGGACCAACATGAGGTGGAATCTTCAATGGAATGACGCCAGAAAATGAACGGATGGAGTTATAGAAGAACTCCGCCGTATGTAAAATGGGAAAGAAAGGGTCGTCAAAAGAAGAAGAAGAAAAAGAAGAAAAAATAGAAAGTGGAATAAAAGAAGTAGACAAAGAAATTTCAACAACAGAAATTTCACAAGAAGAAGGAGGGACTTGTGAAATTTCGGGAGAAAGAGGGGTAGAAAGAACAAAAGAAGAATTATCTAAAATAAAAGAAGATGATTCGCTAAAAATAGAAAAATTTGGAATAGTTGAAATTGAGATTGAAATGGAATCACAAACATCTTCAGAAGGAGAATTAAGAGACGTCTCGTCATCCTAAAAGGGTAAGAAGCACGCCGGAATATCCATAGGGGTGTCATCCAAAGGAGGAAGGAAACAATCCGAAATATCCAAATAGTTATCCTCCTCGAGAGGAAAAAGACAAGCCGGGATATCCGGTGACTCATTACAGGATGAAATTGGAGGAGACGGAGAAGAAGACGAATAAAACGAAGCGGCCTCACGAGAAAAATAATCGATAATGGTCTTGAAATCCAAATAAATATTATCAAGAGAAGTTTGCAATTCAAAATACCCATTATCGATTGAATTAAAATTTAGAGGCATGACTCTTTGCGGGGCAAAATCATGCGAAAAATAATACGGGTTCCCCACCTTCCAAGTAAGATAAAAATTGGAGTAAGGGTGAAATTGGTCATTTTGACCTGGTCCAGAAAAATTGAAATCAAAAGAGGGAGGGGTTCCCGAAAGACATTCAGAATAAAAGTGGTCGGGCGACCCGCAAAAATTACAAAAAGCGCCAAAAGAAGACGATTCCATAAAAAAACTGTTACCAAAAAGAAAGAGAAAATTTAATTTCTTTGATTTTTTTTAAATCTTAGACTTTCCAAGGACTACCCGGTGAAGGGTTCGCAAGGTACTAGGAGGTACGATGGGATGAAGTTCAAACCTCCCTTTCTAAGATAATTTAGGTGAAAGTAGAAAAATTAAATTTTAAAAAATATTTTTGATTTTTGAATTTTAGTAGAAGTAATAAACTCAATGCTTTCGTAATATTACCAAAAATAGTCTCCGGCAACGGCGCCAAAAACTTGATGCGTAAAAAATCGTCTCCCGGACTACAATCCGAATAGGCAAGTGTACTTATCGTTTTATAGTATAGTGATAAAAATATATCAAGGTCGTATAAAAACTCGGCGCAGGCAAGTAATATTACTCACAACGACTCTATTATCCTACCGAACGATTGATTGAGTTTTGAAAATAAAAACAAACTAAACTTAGTTAAAAGAGAAATAAACTATTGCTAAAGAGTGCTCGATCGACGATTCACTTTGAAATAAAATAACTGAATAATTTAGTTTAACATTCGTAATTTTATAAAGACCGTGACAGATCCGAAAATAAGAAATAATCTCGCTAGAGCATTAAATCTCCTAACTTCTAGACGTTTCGACCGAAATCTCTTTGCAAATCAAAAGGGCTAAAGTCGCATTATCGAGGTGACCCGCACTATTGGATTTGACTCCAATCCAGAGGATTTATGTCGTCCTATCTCTAGGATTGCGTGCAACTCCTTCCTTCCTTGAGTGATCTTTCACATTCACGAGCCTCTCGGCTACTCGAATATGAGATCGGAATCTACTACCGTATACTAGAAATACGGAGTCGATACGATATTGATCAAGGTCGGATCAAAAATAAAAATACCAATGCAACATAAAATGAAAGATATTATTCTATTGCAAAGATCATCGTGATCTGGCACAAACAAGAAAATTAGCTAAGTATTAGAGAGAGAGTAAACAAAAGAAAAGAAAATTGCCTTTTCATTAAATTAGGAATAAGAGTACATAACAAAATGAAAAAAATACTAAACTATTGCTGGGAGAAATGGAAAAACAACAAGGAAATACAAATACTTGAAATGGAAGCTTGCTCTCTAAAATATTCTAACTCTCTACATTAGCACTCTACTTTCTACATGCCCCCTAAAGCTTGAGGGATGGGGTCCTTTTATAGGAGAGGGAGAATGTTCTTGATGTAGAAAATGAAGAGAATCAAAGGGGGTGGAGTTGCATGAATGATGATAAATGGGAGGAGAGAGAGAAGGCTAAATGCATGAATGGGATTTAATGAGATGGAGAGAGAAAGAGTTACATGCATGCATGATGGCGGTGATGACGATTTATTTGATTTAAATGGAGTGCATGCATTGTTGGTTTTGAAGTGGACGGATTGCAATCAATGAGGATGGCCGAATGCTTGTGATTGAATGAGGAGTAAGTGGGCTGCAAGGATTAATGAAGTGGAGGTGGGCTGAAAATGGGCTGCAACAAAAGAGGCTCACGGTTTGGCATCAACAAGGAGAGGCGGGGCTGCTTCAATTATAATCTTCAAAGGGCTACACGTGAGGGCTGGTGCAGCGATGGCGTTGCGGCATGATTATTGACAGCGCGACGATGGCGACATGAACGGGCACACGACGGCGAACGTGATGACCTCTTGCAATGGTTGCGGTGAGCATGGCGGTGATGGCGATGACAACATGCAAAGGTGGCGGCAATGACGCGGACTTTTGCAGATTGCAATAAAATCACCTGAGGCCTGTCGAATTCCTATAAAATATAATGTTAGAACCATAATTAGTAATTTTAAAGATAATTTTATATAAAAATAAATAAAGAGAACACGTAAATATCAAAATATAATATAAAATATTATTCAAAATAATAACTGAAATATTAGTCATCACACAACCCGAGGATTTTATATCTCTAGGTGATGCCACTAAAATATGCAAGCTGCAGAGATCGATTTATGGATTAAAACAGGCTTCTCGAAGTTGGAATATGCGTTTTGATGAAAAGATCAAAGAGTTTGGTTTTATCAAGAACGAGAATGAATCGTGTGTTTACAAGAGGATTAGTGGGAGCATCGTTGTCTTTCTGATATTATATGTAGATGACATACTGTTGATCAGGAATGACGAACCGACCCTGCAAGTTGTTAAGAATAACCTGGGGGACTGCTTTTCTATGAAAGACTTGGGTGAAGCGACTTATATACTTGGTATTAAAATCTATGAAGATAGATCGAAGAAGTTGTTGGGTTTGACCCAAAGTAGTACATTGACAAGATGTTGAAATGGTTCAACATGCTTGAGTCCAAGAAAGGATTCTTACCCATGTCTTATGGTATGAGTCTCTGTAAGGACCAATGTCTTAAGTCTTGTGAAGATAAGGACCAATGTCTTAAGTCTTGTGAAGATAAGGACCACATGAAGTTGATTTCATATGCTTCGGCAATTGGGCAATCATGTATGCAATGATATGCACTCGACCCGATGTCTCTTATACCTTGAGCATGACTAGCAGGTATCAGTCTGATTCCGGTGAAAGTCACTAGATTACCGTTAAGAATATCCTGAAGTACTTGCGAAGGATTAAGGATACGTTCTCGGTATTTGGTGTAGAGGAAGAGCTCGTTGTAAGGGGTTACACGGATGCTAGCTTCCAAACTGATAGGGACAACTCAAAGTCTCAGTCAGGTTTCATATTTTGCCTTAATGGAGGTGTTGTTATATGGAAGAGTTCCAAGCAGGAGACAATTGCCGATTCTACAACTGAGGCTGAGTATATCACCGCTGCAAATGCAGCGATGGATGATGTATGGATTAGTAAATTCATCAGCGAGTTAGATGTAGTTCCTAGCATTGTCTGTCCCGTAGATCTCTACTCTGACAACAACGGTGCAAATGCACTTGCTTCAGAACCTAGATCTCATCAGCGCTCCAAGCACATACTTTGGCGGTTCCATCTTATTTGAGAGATTGTCGATCAAGGAGATGTGAGCCTTAGCAGAGTGCCGATTGAGGTGAACATTACGGATCCACTGACAAAGCCTCTCGTACAGAGAAAGCATTATGGTCATGTTAGATCTATGGGTATACGATACCTGAATGATCAAATCTAGCTGGTGTCTTGTGGATTGTATGTTTGTTGGCTGTAATATTTTTTTGATGAATAAGAGTATTGTATACATTTCATTTATATATTTTGGCAAGTTCTTTTATTGTGTTATTATTTTTATTGTGATAGAATAGTTAACTGTAATAAATGCACTTAGAGTGTTTGCTTCCATAGGTCATGTAGTGCCTTGAATGTGAGAACCTATGATCCCAGAAGCTTCATTCTTAAAGGTCCCTAGTTGTTGTATCTTCTTGGATGCTAAGGGCGACGATGATACCTTTAAGACTAGCATGTGCGTTGACTGATGACCCGTCCTCATAGGTCATGATATTGTGATATCAAGTCATCACATGGGTACTTGTTATGAACAAGTTATAATGGACAGACCCACCATGAGAATACTTTGTGGATTATTATATAATCGTGTCACAAGTATGGCTCAAGTGACAATGGTATTTGTGGCCCGTTGACCTAGAGTCACAACATTTATCGAGTGAGGAAGAGTGTGCTCTGATGCCACCAAAAGTCCAGTCATGAGAAAGTTGGATGATAAAGGTGGTTATTGGGTATGTTACGAATCATTTGGGTGCTTGCGTGTGATCAGAGATGAGATTTGTCCTCCTTTATGACAGGAGTTGCATCCATGGGCCCCTTGATGCAATGAGACTGAGAAATGCATGACCATGCTTGGTTGAGTCAATATGTGATATTGGGCTCACCAATTTTTGGAAGTCCATTCAAGATCAGGAAACTAGGATTGAATGATTATGAGGGTCACACAGTCTATACCTCTAGTTCTATCCAAATATAAGGGACGAAGGGACATGACAACACTGTAACATTGGTCACAATGTATTTTGAGTTTATTAACTCTTACTGTTTGTGGAGCAATGATGTATTGCTAGTTACCGCTCATTGTTTGTGAAGCTTTTGTTTGATACATTCAAGATCAACTTGGAGACTATTGGTGTTACCATTGTGATCTGGAAGTGATCAAGCATGTGGCCTCACTGCCAACTCAGTATGAGCTTATCAGGGTCGCACATAAGATTGTGGAGAAATTAGGAGATTGAATTTTTATGATATAGCTCATATGATGAGTTGAAAAGACTTAGTTCAACCTAGCTTAATGGTGTCGAGTGCGTTGAGACCTGTCAACGCTTTCGTCGAGTTAAGCGTTAACTCGTCGAATGGCGACATTGAGTGTGCTGAGTATATTCAACGATTCGTCAAGTCAAATTATTGATTCGACGAGTATGACACTTAAGCGTTGAGTGTATTGACTATACTCGGCGATTTGTTAAGTTAAGGTGTTGATTCAATGAGTTTGGGTCTCAGGCGTTGAGTGCGTTGAGCTCACTCAATGTCTTCGTCGAGTAATGGTTTACTTGATGAATCTAGTACTTAGGATTTGAGTGCATTTAGTGCACTCAACGCCATTCGACAATTCATCAGGTATGGCGTAGGAAGCATTGATAGAGTTGAGCCCACTCAACGCCCTCGCAGGGTCAAGCGTTGATTCAGCTGAGGATGGTATTGTGTTCATCGTGTATCTTATGGATACTCGACGATTCGATGATTATAAGATGATAATCAATGATTCGTCATATATGTCATGGATACTCGACGATTCGTCGCGACATGGGTTGTCTGGCCTAAGTTCAATAATCTAAGTCCTGGGTATGTGATAGCGGCAGAACTGTTTTGTTTATTCCTTGGGTATAAATAGAAAGTTTTAGGGTTTCTTCCATAGATGATGCGAATTCTGTATAAGCACACGAGCCGCATTGTGCGAAATGATGGAAGCCCTAGAAGACCAACGGAAGAATTCCGCTGATCCCGCCGCCGTCGTCGATCTTGATCTCGACCAGTATCATCCCCGCCTCTCCTTCAATAGATCTAGAAGTCTATGGAGACGCTGAGTGTCCTCTCCGGACCTAATGCTTGTTCGACAAGTGGCTGTGTGTTCTCCCTATCGTGTGGATTTCCTGTAGAGGCGCAGATGTACTTTCTGCACTCAGGACTCAAGTCGCTTAGTGTCCGGCTGATTTTTCTGGAGCATCTTGGTTTATTATAGACTCAATCCCTCAAAGGTAATTTTATTTACAACAAGTTTTACTTCTTGATTCATGAATATTTCCAGATCCGAATTTTTTAGGCTTTTCTTGTTCATTATTTCCACTGCGCACAAGTGTTGTGTGTGTAGAAAAACCCAACACGTCCAGATTTTTTTTGAATACCCATTTGTTACTGATCATGTTCTGTTCTTTGGGCCTGCGCACCAATTCTCAAACCTTGCATTTTTCAAACTGATTGAACTCCTCTTGCATGGACATTATCCAAGAGGCGTCCTTGTATGCTTCTTCAAACCTCTTTGGCTCAACCTGAGACAAAAAACTAAGATGAAGAACTTCATTAGCAGTACCTCTTCTGGTTCTAACACAGTCGCTTGGCTCTCCAATGATTAGATCAGTCAGGTGATCTCATAGGTGTCTGAACGCTAGATTTCTTCATCTCCCACCGACAGGTTCTGCCACGTCTATTGTATCACCTGTATGGTGAGGTAGTTCTTTATCTAGTTGTTCTTCATCCACAACACTTGGATCGATGACCTTGACTGAGCTTGGAGTATCTTCCTTGATCGCTTCTTCCAAGCTTAGTTCTTCCAACCTAGTACCTACATCTACACCAACAACACTAGATGAACTGCTATGAATCATGCTTGTCTCATCAAACATAATATTGATAGACTCTTATATCACCAGAGTTTTCTTATTAAAAATTCTATATGCCTTACTATGACTACTTTACCTACAAAAATACCTTCAAAACATTTGTCACTAAACTTTGTGTGGTAATACTTTCCTTTGTTAAGTACGAAGCATTTACTGCCAAAGATCCTAAAGTAGGACATAGTCAGTTTTCTTCCCTTTAGCAGTTCATAGGGATTTTAACAATAGCTTTTGTTGATTAAAGCTCGGTTTTGCACGTGACAAGCTGTGTTTACTGCTTTAGCCCAGAAGTACTCTAGTAGTGAAGCATCATTCAACATAGTTGTACGTGCTTCAATGAGGGTTCTATTCCTTCTCTCAGCAACACCATTTTGTTGCGGAGTATGCGGAGAGAAAAACTCATAAAAGATACCTTGACTTTCATAGAACTTTATCATTGCACCAGACTCAAATTCTATCACGTGATCACTTCTGATTTTGACCACCAAGTAGTTTAATTCGTTCTGTATTTGCCTAACAAAATTTGTGAAAGCCTCGAAGGTATATGACTTGTGTTTCAGAAAGAACACCCAAGTAAAATGAGAGTAGACATTAACAATGACCAACGTATAAACTTTACCTCCTAAACTGTGAATTGGCATAGGACCGAATAAGTCCATCTGAAGTAAGTACAAACTTTTAGAGGAATCTTTTTCAGAAATAGCCTTAAAGGTAGCCCTTGTTTGCTTACCCATTTGGCACGCATGACATGGACTCTCTTTAAGGCACTTAATGCTGGTGGCATCTCGCACTAAGTTCTGAGTAAACAATATTTATTATTTTGAAATTAATATGTGGTAATCTCTTGTGTCATTGGTCACAGAGAGATGCACCATCTTTTGCCAAAAAGCATACTGGTGTAGAATTATCTAAACATAGAAAATTTAAGCAAAAAATATTTCTACTCTGAGTGCTAGTTAAGATCGTCTCCAAATTAATAGACGATTTTATCAAACACTTGTCCTTGTAGAACTTAACCATATAGCATTTGTCACATAATTGACTTATGCTTATCAGATTATGTTGTAATCCTTCAACATAAACCACGTCTGTGACAGAGACTATGTCATTAGAAATCATATCGTTGCCTTTAGTTATTCCCCTATCAGACCCTATAAAGATAACTTTTGGTCCATCTTCAATATAGGTAAATTCTCGGAGTAGGCTTCGAGTCTCAGTCATATGCCAAGAGCATCCACTGTACAAATACAAGATTGGCATTTTATTGGCCTTTGGACATACCTTCAAATATAAATCATTTTACCTTAGGAACCCAAACAGACTTGGGTCCTTAATTCCGTGTTAGTTTAACAACACTTGGAACATTAACATTGTGAGTGGTCGGCCTCGCTCTGTTAACTTGTGGTGTCTCAAGCTTTATCGAATGAAACCAGCAATCTATGGCAAAGTGACCAATCTTGTGGCAACACCAACAGTCAAATCTATTGTACCTTCTCTTGTACTACTGCTTTACCTTTGAACGGGAGGTCTAGCAGGGGTCATTTACTTGGAAATGGAAGCCTCGTAATTCCAGCATACATAAGGCTTCACTGTTTCCTTAGCCTTAAGGACAATAATGTTGGCTTTTGGAGTCATCTTGTCTGTTGGTCTTTGAACATAAGGACCATAGCTTTTGAGAGTAATTTCCTCATAAGGTTCTTTGAAAACACTAGCACCAAAGTCTCGAGGACCTGTTCATCCTTGGTAGTGCGTTTTTGGCTCCACGTGGGTAGGTCTAGCAAGGTGACCATAAGACGTCTCAAGGTCGTATTAATTTGTTGGGAAGATTACCTTCTTAGACGAGGGTTGACCTTGAGGTGCCTTCTCTTTACCTTTGGTACTGGATTTCTTAGCATCCTTACCCTTCTTAGGAGTAGAAAACTCATCAATGAGGGGAAGAACGGTCTTTGGTTTTGAGTAGCTTTCAACCAGCCTCCTTTCAACCAAGAGCTTTTCTTCCAACTAAGCTAAATATTTCTTCGACTGACTTAACAGTTCAGCGGAGCATTTCAATTCCTCTCGTAAGGAATAAACTTCATTTCTAAGAGAAGTTAATTCAGCAATTTTGTTGGAACCCTAGTTTTGATTTGGGCAAAGAACACTATTAGGAATATTAGATTGACCCAACATGTATAGTCATGGGTCATAGGACTATTTCCAGGACTGGTCTTTCAGAAGAACTTCAGAATTGCTGAAAGAAATGCAGTTAAAACAAATTCAGAGGATCAGCTCGACGATCGTCGAACGCAGTTCGACAAACGGCAATCTCAGGTCGACGATCCCAAAGACTCAAGCAAGGCTGTGTCGACACCGTCACATCAACTATGTTGACACTTTAGAAAGGCTATGTCGACACACAGAGGATTTGAGTCGACACACAGCAACATCTGTCGACACACAAAATATCAGTCGACACAGAAGATAAATCAGTCGACACACAGGATGTATGTCGACACTCAACAGTTCTCTCAGCTCGACGATATAAGAAACTGAGCTCGACGAACTCAAAGTTCAGGATGACGAATTATGTAAGGAGCTGAGCTCGACGAAATCCAGATGAGCTCGACGAACTCAAAGCTTAGGTCGACGATCGCTGAACTCAAGACAGCCAGACATCTGCTCGACGAACACAGAAGCTAAGCTCCGGTCGACGAACACAGATCTTAAACAAGATATTCAGCTCGACGAATCTAGCTGAGTTCGACGAATGTCGAACTCAGGTCGACGATCGATGAACTCGACGAAAGTTCAGGTCGACGATTTCTGTGCAATCGGTAATAGTTGGCAGAATTTATTGAGGATTAATTACAGTCAACATTCCCAGTAAAAATAGCCGTTCAAATGGACAGTTACAGAAGAATTAAGTGAGGATCAATTTCCAAAGCATCTTTACTCTCGGGAATGTTTCTTCCATCAAAAACATCTACGAAATTCATATACAGGGAAGAATATAGAACAAATACAATATACAGAGAGAGGAGATGAATCACTGTAGAGAATAATAACAAACAGTCAGACGATCAAAGAAAAATAGTCTGCATCATACATTCTCTTGGCCCTCTCTCAGGATTTGGACACACGGTAGAAGTCAGAGGAAGGAAGCAGATTAGCTATAAGAAGAAGAAGAACAATCAAACTATATCAAGAGTCTTCTTCTTCCTTATCTCTGCAGGACAGCTTCAAGGACAACAAACAACATATCAGTCAGAAGCTCCTGAAGATTCCTCTGGTCAAGGCTCAAAGTCTGAAGGCCTATCACCCTGTGCAAAGCTTCCTAGCCTGAACACCTTTAAATCTCAGGGGGAGCTTTGACAACATCATTGAATCCACATAGTCTTCTCAGTTTTATATTGAGAAAGAGAAGACTTCCATCACTCTCTTCCCCCTCCTGTATAAAGGGTTGTCATCTCCCTTCAAAAGTGATTCCTGGTTTTTGAGCACCTGATCAAAAGCTCATTGGTGATAGGGCACCTGATCAAAAACCTATTGGTCTTTAGGCACCTGATCAAAAGCCTAAAGGGTCTCTAGATCTACCTGAAGCAGATCTTGTGGTGACAGGGCACCTGATCAAAAAACCTGAGTGGATTCCTACCAGGGTGGTAGAAGAGTGGACTACCCAGATTTGGGGAACCACTATAATATTCTTGTGTCATCTGGTTGCATCTTTTCTTTTGTTCTTGCTGTGTTTGTGACTTTAGGACTGCTGTGGTTTATTACTTAATCTGTTTGTGCACCAGTATAGCAAAGGTTGTCATAAATTTTATTATTGCACATATACTCTATTCACCCCCCCTCTAGAGTATTGTAGATCTAACCCATCACTTTCAAATTTCCTCCCTCGGGCTTGATTCCACTACATTGAGAGAATCAATCTCTTTAAATTGCTTTTTGACTACCTTACAACATTTGTCAAAAGCTTTTAAGAGTTCTTGATGATGAGCCGTCAAGTCAGCTTCATCTTTCTCAGAAGAGTAGTCTTCATGATAATTAGTGGAAGTTTCTGACTCAGATAGCATAGTGTGAGAGTTTATCTTCCCGTAAAACTTGGAGTCACCTCCTTCCTCATCTAATTGAGCTATAAGCACAAAGTAGGCTTCTTCATTCTCAAAGCTGGACTCACTTGAGTCACTGTCACTGAGAGTCTTTGACGTCTTAGCAATGAAGCTCTTCTCGTCCTTCCTCTTACATTTGAAGGATCTCTTCTCTTCCTTCTTGGATCCTTCCTTCTTTTTGTAAGGACACTCCGCAATTACATGTCCTGGCTTATTACAACAATAACAAACAATGTCAGAAGAAGAATGTTTGTTCGGTTTGGTCTTATACCTGTCGTCTCTATTGTAGCTCATCTTGGAGCGATCACCATCACGATGTAATTTTCTGAAATCAGATAAAGAGGACTGATTTTCATTTGCCGTCTCTTACTGAGAATTCTCTTAAATTGCTTGGAGATTAGTGAGAAATCTCCATCAAATAATTCAGATCCTGAGGTGCTTGGCTCAGAGTCTTCTGGGGTATTTGGAGCTCATGTTCTTACTTATGACACAACTTTAGACATTCTTGCCCCCTCAGCTTTCAGGGCAACTGACTTCTCTCTACTTGAAGTCCAGTTACTTTGCTGCTCTTTCTTTCTGGTATTCATCTGACGTTCATAGGAGAGCAGCTTTCTGAAAAGGATCTGGGGGTCAATATCCGGCAGCTTCTTAAACTCCCTAATGGCTACAACTTTTGGGTCCCAGTCCTTTGTTAGAGATCAAAGGAATTTGTCGTTTAGTTCACCATTAGTGAAGGTGTGGCTATAGTTTCTGAGCCCGTTAACTAAATTGAAGAATTTCTCAAAGATGTCAGTAATAATGTCATTTGCACCCTGCTTGAATGCTTCGTATTCCTGATTCAGCAAAGATCTACGATCACTACACATGGCGATCAGGAAGAACGAGACGGAAATTTGAAATAAAAAAACCCTAAGTATATTTCGTCGAGTATCGTTGAGTATAGCCAAGTATACTCGTCGAACTGCATATAAACTCGACGAAATTTACTTGGAGAATTTCATCTCAATCGAACCTATAGCCCAAAGCTTTGCAGAAGACAAACTCGACGAATTTGCGAGTATCAGCTGACATACACGACGAATTCAACGAGTATCGGCTGAAACACTCGACGTATTTGACGCATGAGCTAAGCGATATTCGACAAATCTAACTTAGAAAATTCTAGAGAAGTAAATTCGGAAACTCAAAGGTATACCCAATGAATCTCAACAAATTCGGAGTGTATTGACATGTATATTCGACGAATTCGGCGGGTATCGACAGATACACTCGGCGAATTTGATGAGTATACTTGATGATACTCGATGATTTTTTACTTAACTGATTTTCCAAATCTCAGATATTTTACCTTAAGTAAATACGATGAATTTGACGAGTGTCAGAAGCTATACACGACGAATTCGACAAGTATCTATGAGTATACTCGACGAATTCGACGAATATCCCTTACAATACTCGACAAATTTTACTTGGGTAAAATTTTGTTCTTCTGATTCCAAGTCCTTGTCCTTCCTCGATCCTTCTAATGCACTTGGAATAGAAGTACATCCCAATAGAGAGATTACACGTGATTCATCACATTGGCTTACACACTGAAAGACTATATTGTATAGTTCTGTGTTTCATGACCCACTATAACCTGACATTGGGTTGTACTTAGTAGGGCTATAACGGTTCAGTTTGGTTCGGTTTGTAAGCAAAACTGCAAACCGAACCATCCCTATATGGTTCCAAAAGTTTGGTTCGGTTTGGTTGGATTTTCGTGTTTTAATTAATGTGATAAAGCCTAAAGATTTATAGATAGAGGTTAGGGATGGTGCAATGAATAAGGCTCAACCACCCAACATGAAAGTGTTGTCTGAACACAATTCCTATCACCTAACCATTTCAGGACTCCAAAATCAAATGAATGGAAAATGAAATATTCATCATCATTGTTTGTTTGGAGAAAATTCTAGATTAGAGAAATATCTAGACTAGAGATCAACGCCAACTTAGATGCTTAATCAAAACAAAAAACAAAAAACTTCAAATATATAATAGAAATACCTGCTGTATGATTAACCGTATAGTTTAATGAAATTTAATTAATAAATTAAATATTTTTATATACAACGGTTCGGTTTGGTTCGACTCGGTTCGGCTTGCCACACAAAACCATAAACCAAACCGAATCGTATGGTTTTTCTAAAATTAAAATTATAACCGAACTGTGGCCTGCTGAAACCGAACCAAACCGTACGGTTTGTTTTGGTTCGGTTCGGTTTTGCGATTCGATTGGTTTTAGCTAACTGTCCTAGTACTTAGCAATATAGTCCTGCAAGCACATAACTAAATAGAGAGCATCAAATACAACTCAATTAATCTTAGTTCAAGGGACACTTCTTCAAATCAGGGTAATTGTGGATACAATACCCAACAAGCCTCAACATAGCTATGTACCCCAGCTTTCTGTCTCAAGTTGAACCTAAAAGGTTTCAAGATGCTAACATAGATCCATTTTGGATTATGGCTATGCAAGGAGAACTGAACCAGTTTAAGAGATGCAAGATCTAGAAGATGATTCCTAGACCACAAGGACATAACATCATTGGAACCAAGTGGATCTATAGGAATAAGCTAGATGAAAAGGGTGTTATAATAAAGAATAAAGCTAGATTGGTGGCCAAGCGATACAGACAAGAGGATGATATTGATTTTGCTCAAATCTTCGCACCAGTAGCTAGATTAGAAGCTATAAGGCTATTCCTTGCATATACTGCACATAAAGGATTCAAATTCTAACAAATGGATGTGAAATCGGCCTTCCTAAATGGTGACCTAAAAGAATAAGTCTATGTTGAGCAACCCTCGGGTTTTGTAAATCCTAACTCTCCTGATTTTGTATTCAAGCTTAGAAAAGCTTTATATGTGTTGAAGCAAGCCCCAAGGGAATGATATGAAACTCTATCTAGTTTTCTCATTGAGAACAAATTCTCAAGGGGAAATATATACAAGACATTATTCCTAAGAGAAAAGGGTAAGATCATCCTAGTCCAAATTTACGTAGATAACATAATCTTTGGGTCTACTGATGACCTCTACAAAAAGTTTGCTAAACTTATGCAGGAAAATTTGAGATAAGCAATATGAGTGAACTAAAGTACTTCTTGGGCCTCCAAGTAAGATAATCTGGGAATGGTCTATCCATCTCTCAGTCTATGTTCACCAAGGAGTTGATTAGAAAATTTGGAATTGAGAGTGCCTCCATAATGAAAACTCCTATGAGGTCTAATGTGTCATTAGAAAAGGATGAGAGTTAGTACCCGCCAACCCATTAGTTCATCTCAAAACCCAAGTATTGAGATGAAGGGTGGCGAGATACATAAACACAAAGGGGAGAAGTCTGCAAGCGGTGTGGGATTAACCCCAACCACAGGACCACGAGGATATTCCGCCACAAGGGGGCCCACCGAGGTCAACAGCCAAGTATACTCGTCGAACTGCATATAAACTCGACGAAATTTACTTGGAGAATTTCATCTCAATCGAACCTATAGCCTGAAGCTTTGCAGAAGACAAACTCGACGAATTTGGAAAGTATCGGCTGACATACACGACGAATTCAACGAGTATCGGCTGAAACACTTGATGTATTCGACGCATGAGCTAAGCGATATTCGACAAATCTAACTTAGAAAATTCTAGAGAAGTAAATTCAGAAACTCAAAGGTATACCAAATGAATCTCAACGAATTCGGCGTGTATCGACATGTATATTTGACGAATTCGGTGGATATCAGAAGATACACTCGACGAATTTGATGAGTATGCTTGATGATACTCGACGATTTTTTACTTAACTGATTTTCCAAATCTCAGAGATTTTACCTTAAGTAAATACGACGAATTTGACGAGTTCCAGTAGGTATACACGATGAATTCGACGAGTGCCAGTAGGTATACACGACGAATTCGACGAGTATCTATGAGTATACTGGACGAATTCGACGAATATCCCTTACTATACTCGACGAATTTTACTTGGGTAAAATTTTGTTCTTCTAATTCCAAGTCCTTGTCCTTCCTTGATCCTTCTAATGCACTTGGAATAGAAGTACAACCCAATAGAGAGATTACACGTGAGTCATCACATTGGCCTACACAATGAAGGATTATATTGTATAGTTCTGTGTTTCATGACCCACTATAACCTGACATTGGGTTGTACTTATTAGGGCTATAACGGTTCGGTTTGTTCGGTTTGTAAGCAAAACCGCAAACCGAACCATCCCTATATGGTTCCAAAAGTTTGGTTCGGTTTGGTTTTATTTTGGTGGTTTAATTAATGTGATAAAGCCTAAAGATTTATAGATAGAGGTTAGGGATGGTGCAATGAATAAGGCTCAACCACCCAACATGAAAGTGCTGTCTGAACACAATTCCTATCACCTAACCATTTTAGGACTCCAAAATCAAATGAATGAAAAATTAAATATTCATCATCATTATTTGTTTGGAGAAAATTCTAGATTAGAGAAATATCTAGACTAGAGATCAATGCCAACTTAGATGCTTAATCAAAACAAAAAACAAAAACTTCAAATATATAAGAGAAATACATGTTGTATGATTAACCGTATAGTTTAATGAAATTTAATTAATAAATTAAATGTTTTTATATACAACGGTTCGGTTTGGTTCGACTCGGTTCGGTTTGGTTCGACTCGGTTCGGTTTGCCACACAAAACCATAAATCAAACCGAATCGTATGGTTTTTCTAAAATTAAAACTATAACCGAACTGTGGCCTGCTGAAACCGAACCAAACCGTACGGTTTGTTTTGGTTTGGTTCGGTTTTGCAATTCGGTTGGTTTTAGCTTACTGGCATAGTACTTATCAATATAGTCCTACAAGCACAAAACTAAATAGAGAGCATCAAATACAACTCAATTAATCTTAGTTCAAGGGACACTTCTTCAAATCAGGATAATTGTGGATACAATACCCAACAAGCCACAACATAGCTATGTACCCCAGCTTTCTGTCTCAAGTTGAACCTAAAAGGTTTGAAGATGCCAACATAGATCCATTTTGGATTGTGGCTATGCAAGGAGAACTGAACCAGTTTAAGAGATGCAAGGTCTAGAAGCTGGTTCCTAGACCGCAAGGACATAACATCATTGGAACCAAGTGGATCTATAAGAATAAGCTTGATGAAAAGGGCGTTATAATAAAGAATAAAGCTAGACTGGTGGCCAAGGGATATAGACAAGAGGATGATATTAATTTTGCCCAAACCTTCGCACCAGTAGCTAGATTGGAAGCTATAAGACTATTACTTGCATATACTGCACATAAAAGATTCAAATTCTACTAAATGGATGTGAAATCAGCCTTCCTGAATGGTGACCTAAAAGAATAAGTCTATGTTGAGCAACCCTCGGGTTTTGTAAATCCTAACTCTCCTGATTTTGTATTCAAGCTTAGAAAAGCTTTGTATGTGTTGAAGCAACCCCCTAGGGAATGATATGAAACTCTATCTAGCTTTCTCATTGAGAACAAATTCTCAAGGGGAAAGATATACAAGACATTATTCCTAAGAGAAAAGGGTAAGATCATCCTAGTCCAAATTTACATAGATAACATAATCTTTGGGTCTACTGATGATGGCCTCTACAAAACATTTGTTAAACTTATGCAGGAAAATTTGAGATAAGCAATATGAGAGAACTAAAGTACTTCTTGGGCCTCCAAGTAAGACAATCTGGGAATGGTCTATCCATCTCTCAGTCCAAGTTCACCAAGGAGTTGATTAGAAAATTTGGAATGGACAGTGCCTCCATAATGAAAACCCCTATGAGGTCAAATGTGTCATTGGAAAAGGATGAGGGTTAGTACCCTCCGACCCATTAGTTCATCTCAAAACCCAGGTATTAAGATGAAGGGTGGCGAGGTACATGAACACAAAGGGGAGAAGTCTGCAAGCGGTGTGGGATTAACCCCAACCACAGGACCGCGGGGATATTCCGCCACAAGGGGGCTCGCCGGGGTTAACACCCAGACCTAGAACGCGATGGGAAAGCCAAATATATAGTCCCACACACACTTGTCCTGTTGGCTAATATAATCTCAACACACCCCCGCAGCAGGACAACCCGCTCTGATGCCTAGTTAGAACCCGCTAACCCATTAGTTCATCTCAAAACCCAGGTATTGAGATGAAGGGTGGTGGGGTACATGAACACTGATTGAGTGTTAAAACTCCAAAAAGATTTTGTGAACGCGTGATGGGCTAAAACCCGAACAGGCAAGTGTACCTGTCGAATTGTAGTATCAAGGTCGTATTTAAACACGGGGTTGTCAAATACTACTACTCACGCTTGAACAATTATCCTACCGAAAGAAAATGGGTTTTGAGAATTTTTAAAATTAAACTGAAACGAAATTTAAAATGGAACTATGGATTAAAAGATAGCACTTGATCGATGATTCACCATGAAAAGAGATAGGAGAAATAAAAATAATATTTTATAATTGTGACTTAACTCGACCGTGACGGATCCGAAAATAAGACAAAATCTCGCTAGAGCATTAAGTCTCCTAACTTATAGACGCTTTGATCGAAATCTCTTTGCAAATCAAATGGGCCTAAAGTTGCATTATCGAGGTGATCCGCACTATTGGATTTGACTCCAATCCGGAGGATTTACGTCGTCCTATCTTTAAGATTGCGTGCAACTACTTCCCTCTTTGAGTGATCTTTCAAATCAACGAGTCTCTCGACTATTATGAAATGAGATCAAAGGCCTACTACCGTATACTGGAAATACGGAGTCGGCTCGAAATAAATCAAAGAGGGATCGAGTGAAAGTTAGCAAAAATAAAATTACGAAGTAAAAAGAATTCCTATCTCAAATCATGGATCCTCATGATCAAATGCTAAAAGAAGATTAGCTACGCATATTGGAAAAGGAGATAACAAAGTAAAGAGAAGAAAATTTCATTTTAGCAAATAATAAATGAAAGAGTACACAATGCTAAGACAAAACGATACTAAATTACTTAAACAAATAAGATTGCAACAAGGTAAACTTAATAACATTACAACAAAAACTCTCTTGACTTGTACTCTTCACTTGCTCTCTCCAAAATCCCCCCTTTTAAAGCATGAGACCATGGTGCCTTTTATAGATGAGGAGGGAAGATTCTAGATGGGAATGAAGAGGAGGAGGCAAGGGGGGTGGTCGGCCATGTGTATGGGGATAGGGTGCATGCATTTCATTTAATGAAGGGAGAGGGAGAGGATGATTCAATGCATTTCATTTATGGGGATGATAAGAGAGAATGTAAAGTAGAGAGGGGGATGGATGTGGATTAAATGAAGGGAAAAAAAGAAATAAAAGATGGAGAGAGAGAGGGGTGGCCGGCCATATGCTTGGAGAGGTGCATGAATGCAATAAATGATGAGGGAGGGGGGAAAATGAGTGGCCGGCCACACATGGATGAAGTGGGCAGCACTATATGGGCTTGGGAAGCTTGAAGAGGGGCTGAATGCATCATGTGGGCTTCAAGGAAAAGGGTCGGGCTGCTCCAAACTTCAAGGGCTGCAAGTAGGGGGCTGCATTATGTAGAGGGGCTGCACCATAAGTGGCCGGGCTGCACCATGTGGGCTGTTTTGTTGGAAGAGGGCTGCTCCAACATCAAGGCTCGGGTTTCACTTGAAGGAGAAGCTTGGGCTGCATGGTTGCATCCTGTGGGCTGCATTTACGTACAAGGGCTGCTCCATGTTGTATGCATTTGGGCCATGATCCTACAAATAAAACAAAAACATTTGTCATTAAAATTAAAGTTAAACATAAAAAGACATAAAATACATAAAATAAAACTTAGGAATTAAAATATCATAGCTAAAAGACCTTAATCATAAAATAAAACAAAACAAACATAAGAATTCATAAAAAATATAAATATACTTAAGAAATTTGAATACTAAACTACCCAAAAAAATGATGACTAAAACAAGTCATCAACGCGACGCCCCGGGCGGTTTATTTAAGTAGAAAAGCGGAAGTGGTTTTTTATTTAGAAAACGGGGCGCGTGTATTTATTTATTTTGGATATAAAAAAGTTGTGATCGAGTTTTAACGAAAGGAGGAAAGTACACCTATCGTGAGTAGTACAGGATATTACGGGTGGAATATCGAGGTTGTATTGTTCTCGGGGTCGGTTCGATTATTTCTACTCTTCCCTGGAGGGGACTATTATTTTACCGATAATTACTTGTCGGGTAATATTTTATATATAATAAAAAGACAGAAAACATAAAATGAAAGCATAAAAAGAAAGCTTGAAGGTGGAGCCGATGAAAATCTTAACGCAACGGCATCGAATCGATTTAGAACTAAAATATACTTTAAATAAAAAGAGATCCTAAATTTCTAATTAATTAAGGCGGAGACTTGGTCGTGGAGGTTCCACTAGAATGAGCTCACTTATCTCTAGGACTATCGCTCACCTGAACACTAAGACTATTCGACCGAACGTTAGTCCGACGAAGGATTCCTCTTAACGCCCGCATTACGCTAAGAACCCCACTATTGGGTGGGGAACCCAATCTGGTAGAGTTAGTGTACCTCCTCTCTCGAGGGTTAGTGCGGAACTCTCTTTGCCAAGGGGTGATCTGTCCATACGCACGACCTCTCGGCTAGCGTATCAAAAACGGAAATAGTGCTCACACATCGATATGTGGTCCTACTCGTCGTTAACCCCGGGCAAATCATAAGTACTTTAATTAATTAGAAAAATGAGATCTTTAATTATTTTAAGCTATTTTATATGTCTCAATGCTCTTCGATACTGAGGGCTAAGAACAGTTAGCCACTCATCGGAATGGGGACGGCTTGCGAGAAAAGCAATAAAGAAAGCGATAAAGAAAGCAGGAAAGTGAAAGCAGTAAAATGAAAGCAGTAAAGGAAAGCGGGAAAATAAAGCAGAAAATTTCCAATTCCTACTCAAACGAGTAGGACTGAAATGAAAGCAGTAAAAGACAAGCTCTACTCGAATGAGTAGGACTGAAATGAAAGTGACTCCTACTCAAATGAGTAGGACAAAATAAATGCAACGCACGCACACTCTCGACAGAAATTAAAACACACGCACACACTCAACATGAAATGAAATATGCACGCACACAAGTCCTACTCAAATGAGTAGGAAAAAATAAATGCGGGTCCTACTCAAACGAGTAGGACTAAATAAATGCACTCACTCTACTGAAAATAAAACACACTCACTCGACAAAAATAAATAAAACACTGCGTCATTTAACTCTTAACGAGTAGGCGGAAATAAATGCACACACTTACAGAAATGAAAAAAACTAAGTTGCCTAAAAATTAAAATAACAACATTTCTACCGCTAGAATGCGGTAGAAATGCATAAAAAGCTGAAATAAAAATTAACCGGGCAAAAAGGTTTGCAAATAAACGCAAAATGAAAATGCCCGAAAAATTAAAATGAATACATTTCTACCGCAAGAATACGGTAGAAATGCATAAAAAGAGAACGAAAAACTAAAAGGAGCAAAAAGTTTTTGAAATAAAAGAAAAAAATGAAAATGCTTGAAAAATTAAAACGATTATGTTTTCATTCTTATAATTTTATAGAAACGCCTAAAAAGTGGAAATAAGACTAAAAGAGAACGAAAAGTTTTACAATTTTAAAGAGCCTAAGTTAAAAGAAATCAAAAACCACTTTTATAACCGTTTTTATAGTTTTATAGGAATGAAAATAGAGAGTACGAAAAAAATCCTAAAACTAAACTAACATAAGTAAACAAAACTTATGAAAACATAAAAGTAAAACTCTAACCTCATACACACACGCACACGCATTTTAAAGAACGAAAATAAAGCTAAAACAAAGCATAAATTGTTTGGTACATTGGAAAATGTGTATCAGATTTGAAGAAGCCTCACCTTACTCAATGATATGCATCAAGTTGTATATGATGTTGTTTTGAGTTTATATGTGCAGGTTAAGAAAATGCAAGAATGCAGGAAAAAGTTTCGAAGTCCAAGAGTCGACACCAGAAGAAGCTGTGTCGACACTTATGAAGGCTTGTGTCGACACTTGGAGTTAATTGTGTCGACACTTGGAAAGGCTGTGTCGACACCAGAAGAAACTGTGTCGCCACACAGAGGCAGTGTCGACTCACAGAGAAAGCTTAGTCGACATCAACTGTGTCGACACATAGAGGCAGTGTCGACACACAGAAGCTTAGTCGACATCAACTATGTCGACACACAGAGGCAGTGTCGACACACAGAAGACTTTGTCGACATCAATAGTGTCGACACACAGGACTTGTGTCGACACATGGCAGAATTTCAAGAAAGTCAATTTGTGTAAAGAAAAGAAGTGATTGTGTCGACACCATAGAACTAGTGTCGACACAATTTATAGAAGCTGTGTCGACATCACCAAGGCTTGTGTCGACACTTAGTCCACTTGTGTCGACACATGATGAAGTTCAGTCTCGACACTTTGCTGACAGAGATAGAGTTTCAAGAAGTGACTGGATGACTTGACAGCTGTCATTACCAACTGGTCTACTGCAACTGTCAGAGCTGTCAGAAGTTTGTTAGAAATCGGATCAGCCGGTTACTATGGAGGATGACTATATAAAGGCATTCTCCATCAACAGAAGAAATAACTAATATAGGAAAGAATAAACATATACAGTTACAAAAACAGAAGAAGATTTTTGTTAGAAGATCTAAGAAGAAGTTGGAGAGAGAGAGCTCCATCTATTGAAGTGAAGAAAGGGACTTACATAAACAAGTTCCTCAAGTGCAGATTCTGAACCAGTCTGCCAAGAAGGATTCAGATTGAGATCTGAATTTCAAGAAAGAAGCTGATTGAAGATCAACTTCAAAGGAGATCAACCCTACTGGGTTCAGATTCACGAAGCTTTGAAGAAAGCTAAGAGTGGTTGTTCTCTGCCATCAGATTCTTCCAAGAACTGATCAAGAAGCCATCCATCCTTTCTCTCTCTACCAGGGTGGTGGTAAAATATATTGTTAAATCTATTTTTTGTAGGATCTTTTTAAGATCTGAGCTGTAATCCTGATTTATAAAGGCTGAGTTGTAGGTGATTTAGATCTCTGAGTGGTAGGCCTTGTCGAAGGCTGAGGTAGGGCTGTGAGCCTGAGTTGTAGGAGATTGTTATCTCTGAGTTGTAGGCTTTGTTGAAGGCTGAGGTAGGGCAGATTTCCTATGCTGTAGGAGTGTGGACTCTCTCTGAGTTGCAGGAGCCTTGTTTAGGTTCTGAGTTGCTGTAAGATCTGAGGATCTGAGGTGAAGGAAAGAAGTTAGGCTGAATCTAGCACACTGCTAGATATGCGAAGGGGGAAAGTGGATGTACCTAGACCTTGGGGAACCACTATAAAATCTGTGTGCAATCTGTGATTGTGTGATTCTATGAATTTTATGCTGTGTTAGCTGTAGAATTAGCTGTTTCTGATTATTTAACTGACTAGATATTCTGCCTTACAAGAAAAAGGAATTACACATATTCACCCCCCCTCTAGGTGTTTAGGAACTAATTCTTTCAAGTGGTATCAGAGGGAGGTTCCTCAAAGTTAGACTTAACAGTGTGAGTGAGATCTGTAAGGCAGAAATAAGTTCAAGAAAATGGGTTCAGGAGAAAACCATAAAGAACTTGGTTCAATGAAATTGCCCATCTGCAGGAAGGAGATATTTGGAATATGGAAGGAAAGGGTCAGATTATTCATGGAGGCATCTGATCCTAGAATTTACATAACAGTTAAGGAAGGATCATACGTTCCAATTAAGATTTCTGTTCTTGATGCCAATCAAAGGATTCCTAAGGATTTTTCTGAGATGACTAAAGATGAGATCATCTTGGCAATAATGGATAAAAGAGCACAGAATATTATAGTAAGTGTCATTGATGATTCAACATTCCAGAATCTAATTCACTGCAAAACCTCCAAGGAGATGTGGGACACATTTATTGTCTACATGGAGGGTTCTGAAGAGGTTAGGCAAGATAGAAAGTCTATGCTTAATCAAGAATATGAGAGTTTCAGACAAGCTAATTCTGAAAGTATAACTGAATGTTATAAGAAGTTCTATAGGATTGTCAATGAACTAATGTCTTATGGAAGAATATTCAGTACTTATGAGCTGAATGACAAATTCCTTAGGTCTTTGACTAAGGATTGGGATACTAAGATCTGTGCCATAAGGGAAGTGGCCAGACTGGGTGAGATTTCTCCTCCAACACTGTTTGGAAAATTGCTGTCTTATGAGATGCAGCTGTTAGCGAGAAAGGAGGAAGAGAAAAATACAAAGGGTGAATACAGAGAAAAGTTAGTGGCCTTCAAGGTAGAATCCACAAGGAAGAATAGGAGAATGTCTCCATCATCTCCTAAGAAAGATGCAGAAGTCAGAAGTGATTTCAGAAAATTCTGATAATCACAGTACAAATAGCAGTAATTCTGATGAAGACTTTGCAGCATTTACAAGGCAGTTCCAGAGGTTCTTAAAGAAAAAGCAGTGGAAATCAAAGCCATCTACATCTCAGTCCAAGGATGACTATTATTAGAATAGGAAATCATCCAGGAAGGACAGGAATGGGACAAAGCCTAGCAAGTCAACTACATCCAAGATTATATGTTATTGTTGCAATAAAGCTGGACATGTTGTGGCTGACTGTCTAGACTAAAGGAAAGAGTCTGCTAATAGAAAGAAGTTTCAGCACAAGAGCAAGAAGGAGAAATCCTTGGTTGCTGAGAAAGAGAAAAGTTTGATAGATCAATCTACTTTAGAATCTGAATCTAAGGCTGAGGCATATATTGGTTTGTTTGCAGAAGAGGAGGATGAGTTCATGCAATTACTGGACTCTATCTATGAGCAGGAATACCATCAGTGCAAAGGACTGATGGCAGTGTCTGAAGAAGACCAGTGTCAGGATCAGCCTGGCCCCATTAAGGTAAAAAGTGTATCTGTAGATTCTGATTATTTCACTGGGTCAGAATCAGATGCATCTTCATCAAGAGATGAAGATGGGACTGAATCTGAAGGAGATATTCATCAGCTGATAGATGAATATGGATATTTATTGCAGGCACTTAAGAGAAGCAAAAACCTGGCCAAAAATCTGGCTAAGGAAATTGCAGCTCTTAAGTTGGTTGCATCTGATTCAGAAAAGCTGCTGGATCAAAAGGTGAATGAGATTGCCAAATTAAAGAACATAACTGTTATTCAAATGGGAACAATCACTTTAAAAATTGATCAGATTAAAAGTCTGGAAAATAGACTTCAGAAAGAGAAGGAGATTGTGGCAAGTTTCTCTAAGCCAAAGTCTATCCTACCCTTAATAGATGACTTTGTGCCACAAAAGGGTAAGACAGGAATAGGCTTTAAGAGCACTACATGGGCTGCATAGTCCAATAAGAAAGGCAAAGCCCCAACACAAAACAAAAGACCTGCTATAAAAAATACATCTAAGATTATACCTAAAAAGTGGTATAATAAGTTTGAGTGCTGGTGTTGTGGCAAGATAGGCCATTATGCCTTAGACTGTTGGCACAATACCAGTGTCAAGGAGAATAGCAGTCTGCCTGTTAGAAGAGCTGCAGGCAGATTTGTTAGGTTTCAGACTAACTTGAACTAAGGACCCACAAGTTATTTGGGTTCTAAGGTTAAGTAATCTTTGTTGCAGGTGAGTCCAAGTTGTCATGCCCCTATATAGTACTTGGACAGTGGATGTTCCAAGCACATGACTGGAATAAGGGGATTGCTGAAGGACTATTCACCTATGCTGAATGGGCCTAAAGTAATCTTTGGTGGTTCTGAAAAGGGAATCATCAAAGGTTTTGGTAACATTTCTAACCACTCAATTACAATCACTCAAGTGGCCTATGTGAAGGGTTTGAAACATAACCTAATAAGCATAAGCCAGTTGAATGATCTAGGATATGACATTTCATTTGTTAAGAATGGGTGTCTTATCAAGAGGTCAAGTGATCAAAAATTCATGTTGACTGGCTATAGAAAAAGAAATGTGTATTGCCTAAATTTTGTGTGTGAGAATAAGAATTCTCCTATCTATCTTGTGGCTGATCAGAAAGCCTCTCATTGTTTCAAATGGCACAAGAGGTTAGCTCATCTGAATTACAAGACTATTGGCTAACTCTTTAGTAAAGAGTTAGTGAGGAATGGTCCTCAAGTTAAGTGCTATAAGGATAGGATATGCTCAGCTTGTCAAAAAGGCAAGCAGACTAGATCCTCCTTTCATAGCCTTGAAACCAAAGACTCAGTGAGGTGCTTATACCTCTTGCATATGGATTTATTTGGTCCTATGCCAGTTCAGAGCCTAGGTAGGAAGGTCTACACTTTTGTGGTTGTAGATGACTATTCTAGATTCTCATGGGTATTCTTTCTGAGACAGAAATCTGAAACCCCAAAAGTCCATGAGTCGACACCAGAAGAAACTGTGTCGACACTTATGAAGGCTTGTGTCGACACTGGAGAAAAGCTGTGTCGACACTTGGAGTTAATTGTGTCAACACTTGGAAAGGCTGTGTCGACACCAGAAGAAACTGTGTCGACACACAGATGCAGTGTCGACTCACAGAGAAAGCTTAGTCGACATCAACTGTGTCGACACACAGAGGCAGTGTTGATACATAGAAGCTTAGTCGACATCAACTGTGTCGACACACAGAGGCAGTGTCGACATACAGAAGACTTTGTCGACATCAACTGTGTCGACACACAGGACTTGTGTCGACACATGGCAGAATTTCAACAAAGTCAATTTGTGTAAAGAAAAGAAGTGACTGTGTCAACACCACAGAACTAGTGTCGGCACAATCTACAGAAGTTGTGTCGACATCACCAAGGCTTGTGTCGACACTTAGTCTACTTGTGTCGATACATGATGAAGTTCAGTCTCGACACTTTGCTGGCAGAGACAGAGTTTCAAGAAGTGACTGGATGACTTGACAGCTGCCATTACCAACCGATCTACTGCAACTGTCAGAGCTGTCAGAAGTTTGTTAGAAACCGGATCAGCCGGTTACCATGGAGGAAGACTATATAAAGGCATTCTACATCAACAGAAGAAAAAACGAATACAGGAAAGAATAAACATATACAGTTACAAAAACAGAAGAAGATTTTCGTCAGAAGATCTAAGATGAAGTTGGAGAGAGAGAGGTCCATCTATTGAAGTGAAGAAAGGGACTTACATCAACAAGTTCCTCAAGTGCAGATTTTGAACCAGTCTGTCAAGAAGGATTCAGATTGAGATCTGAATTTCAAGAAAGAATCAGATTGAAGATCAACTTCAAAGGAGATCAACGCTACTGAGTTCAGATTCAAAAAGATTTGAAGAAAGCTAAGAGTGGTTGTTCTCTGCCATCAGATTCTTCCAAGAACTGATCAAGAAGTCATCCATCATTTCTCTCTCTACCAGGGTGGTGGTAAAATACATTGTTAAATCTATTTTTTGTATGATCTTTTTAAGATCTGAGCTGTAAGCCTGATTTATAAAGGCTGAGTTGTAGGAGATTTAGATCTCTGAGTGGTAGGCCTTGTTGAAGGCTGAGGTAGGGCTGTGAGCCTGAGTTGTAGGAGATTGTTATCTCTGAGTTGTAGGCCTTGTTGAAGGCCGAGGTAGGGCAGATTGTCTGAGCTGTAGGAGTGTGGACTCACTCTGAGTTGTAGGAGCCTTGTTTAGGTTCTGAGCTGTTGTAAGATTTGAGGATCTGAGGTGAAGGAAAGAAGTTAGGCCGAATCTAGCACACTACTAGATAGCCGAAGGGGAAAAGTGGATGTACCCAGACCTTGGAGAACCACTATAAAATCTGTGTACAATCTGTGATTGTGTGATTCTGTGAATTCTATGTTGTGTTAGCTGTAGAATTAGCTGTTTCTGATTATTTAACTGACTAGATATTCAGCCTTAGAAGAAAAAGGAATTACACCTATTCACCCCCCCCCCCCCTCTAGGTGTTTAGGAACTAATTCTTTCATAAATAAGATTGCATAAAGAGGGGCTTAGATCCATTCCAATATAACATAAGGAGACAAAAATATAACATTTTATTAAGCTGAAACAAGAGTTACAAAAGAACGAAAACAAAAACTAAGGAGAGGGGGAGAAAATATCCCTTACATAACATTGGAATACATCCAGGCAGCACCTCCCTAAGGCAAAATGGTTCAAAAAGGGGGAACAGAAACTCTTACAGCAAGCTAGTATTTATAGAGAAAAAAAATCAAAGTACACGCCCCCTGATATGGGCGTGTAGGGGGGCGTGTCAGCACAGTACAAAATGCGGCCGTCGATTTGATGGGAAAGTGGACTTCGTGCTGGACACGTGTCGGTCTCGCGTTGATCACGCCCCAGGTCACGGGCGTGATGCTGGGCGTGTCGAGGAGGTGGATCTGGGCGCGGTGCGTCAAAAGTCATTGCACGGGTCTTGTCGGCCAGGTGGAGAAGTCATGCCCCAGGTCACGGCATGACTCTGGGCGTGTCGCTGGGCGTGTCGGGTTGAGTCGACACTCGACAAACGTCGAGCGGAAATTGTCGAGTTGAAAAATCGTCGAGTTGCTGGAGAATCGTCGAGCGCGAGTTTGTCGAGCGGAAATCATCGAGCAGAATTTCGTCAAGCGGGAAGATGAGTCACGCCCTAGGTCATGGGCGTGGCTCTGGGCGTGTAGGGGGTGTCGACGATCGTCGAACGGAAAGTCGAGGTGAAATCGTCGATCGGAATTTGTCGAGCTGAAATCATCGATCGGAAATCGTCGAGCTTAAATCGTCGATCGGAAATCATCGACCGGAAATTTCTCTTTAAATTTCGCTAATTCCATGGGTTTGACAAATCACGGCCTGGTCACGGGCGTGACCAATAAGTCAGGGGCGTGACTTGGCAATTTTTTACAGTTTTTTATTTTTTTCCTGAAAAATAAAATAAAACAAGTTAGTAAAATATTTACAAAAATAGGAGCATTTTATTGAATAAAAATAAGTAAAAATGACAAAAATAAATGAAAACGACTTAAGTAATGTACATAAAAATAGGTATATTTACAATTCATCAAATACCCTCATACTTAAGCTTTTGTTATTCCAGAGCAAAAGTTGGAGATTAACTTATAAGGAATAAAAGAAATCCGAAGTTTAGCTACCGCTTGACATAATTAAAAAGAAAGATCGAATTAAACATCTGGCGTAATAGAGTTAAATCATAAATTATGAAAATATTATAAACAGAGGAACAATTTCAAAAAGATTTCTAGATAAAATAAAATAGAAAGAAAAAATTTATTTTTGTTAGTTTAACAAAGTTGGATTTGATTTATATATAAAACCTTAACTTAAAAGAAGTTAAAGGAAATAATACAATTTAAAAATTATGCTCTCAAAAAATTTTAAATTAAGTCTAGAATCATTGAAATGAGATAAGTAGTTTGGTGGTTTATGAAGAGGGCTTGCAATTAGAGGCGAGACAATTTTTTCTCGAACCTCTACATATATTTTTCTTTTGAGTAATTAGGAAAATGAAATCTTATTTTCCTAAGACATAATATTTTTTTTCAACTTCATAAATAATAAATAACCCAATGTATATGTGTATGAGTAATGAATTTTATCCTCTTACTCCGTAACATATAATTTTTTTAAATATTGGGTGACTATGTTTGCTGAATGAAATCTTATTCCCATTGACATAAGATCTTTTAAGGGGTGAAATATGGGTAAACATGTCAAGTAAGACATGAAAAAAATGGAAGTGGGTTTATTTTTTTCAAAAAGAAAACTAGCTTTTAATAAAAACGTTTTGAGAACAACCTTTTTAAAATGAACGTTCCAATGTTTCTAAAAGCATGAAGTAGAAATAATTGAAATCCATGAATGTTATGTTCTAACATAAAAAACTAGCTTCTATTTAAAAATTAGAAGTGGTGGTGAAAAACAAGTTCCCTATTATAAGGAAAAGTCATAAAAAATTCTTTAACATTTAATCCCAGACAATTAAATCTATCAAACTTTAATTAATAAACGAATAGTAAGCAAAGAATAATTAAAATTCGCTTATAAATTAACTCGAAACTAGATTTTTGGAAAGCAAAAAGGGTTAAGAAATGGTATATTCGATTTTATTTGTTACGTAATTTAACAAAATATTTTTTGGAATTTTTTGAGTTTTTATCTCTTTTTTTGTTTTGATTCTTATCTTTTTTTTTTATTTTTAGAGTTATTCTCTTTTTTAGGATTTTTTTTTTGCTTTTTCTAATTTTTTTATTTTTAGTGTATTTTGATAAATTATTTACAAGAAAGAGGAGAGAAAGAAGTGTTATTTACAAAGAAGATAGGGGGAAAGAGATTTTTACAAAAAAAGTACAAAGTAAAAACTCGATGGCGGCCCGCAAACAGACTCTTATTTGAATGGTTGGTTCGATGAGTCAAACGTCGCGGGCAGGCAAAATGCGAGTTTTTATAAAAAAAAGAGGGGGGAGTGAAATAGATTTTTAAAAATATTAACAAAGGAAAAGAAATTATTTTATTGAATTTTTGTTTTATAAATTTTTTTGAGTTTTTATTATTATTATTATTATTATTATTATAAAAATAAGTAAACAAAACGATTATGTTTTCATTCTTATAATTTTATAGAAACGCCTAAAAAGTGGAAATAAGACTAAAATAGAACGAAAAGTTTTACAATCCTAAAGAGCCTAAGTTAAAAGAAATCAAAAACCACTTTTATAACCGTTTTTATAGTTTTATAAGAATGAAAATAGAGAGTACGAAAAAAATCCTAAAACTAAACTAACCTAAGTAAACAAAACTTATGAAAACATAAAAGTAAAACTCTAACCTCATACACACACGCACACGCATTTTAAAAAACGAAAATAAAGCTAAAACAAAGCATAAATAAGATTGCATAAAGAGGGGCTTAGATCCATTCCAACATAACATAAGGAGACAAAAATATAACATTTTATTAAGCTGAAACAAGAGTTACAAAAAAACGAAAACAAAAACTAAGGAGAGGGGGAGAAAATATCCCTTACATAACATTGGAATACATCTAGGCAGCACCTCCCTAAGGCAAAATGGTTCAAAAAGGGGAACAGAAACTCTTACAGAAAGCTGGTATTTATAGAGAAAAAAAATCAAAGTACACGCCCCCTGACACGGGCGTGTAGGGAGGCGTGTCAGCACTGTACAAAATGCGGTCGTCGATTTAACGGGAAAGTGGACTTCGGGCTGGACACGTATCAGTCTCGCGTTGATCACGCCCCAGGTCACGGGCGTGACGTTGGGCGTGTCGAGGAGGTGGATCTGGGCGCGGTGCGTAAAACGTCGCCGCGCGGGTCTTGTCGGCCAGGTGGAGAAGTCACGCCCCAGGTCACGGCGTGACTTTGGGCGTGTCGCTGGGCGTGTCGGGTTGAGTCGACACTCGACAAACGTCGAGCGGAAATTGTCGAGTTGAAAAATCGTCGAGCTGCTGGAGAATCGTCGAGCGCGAGTTTGTCGAGCGGAAATCGTCGAGCAGAATTTCGTCAAGCGGGAAGATGAGTCACGCCCTAGGTCACGGGCGTGACTCTGGGCGTGTAGGGGGGGTGTCGACGATCGTCGAACAGAAAGTCGAGCTGAAATCGCCGATCGGAATTTGTCGAGCTGAAATCGTCGATCGGAAATCGTCGAGCTTAAATCGTCGATCAGAAATCGTCGACCAGAAATTTCTCTTTAAATTTCGCTAATTCCATGGGTTTGACGAATCACGGCCTGGTCACGGGCGTGACCAATAAGTCACGGGCGTGACTTGGCAATTTTTTGCAGATTTTTATTTTTTCCTGAAAAATAAAATAAAACAAGTTAGTAAAATATTTACAAAAATAGGAGCATTTTCTTGAATAAAAACAAGTAAAAGTGACAAAAATAAATGAAAACGATTTAAGTAATGTAAATAAAAATAGGTATATTTACAATTCATCAAACACAAATGGGAGAAGTCTGCAGGAGGTGTGGGATTAACCTCAACCACAGGACCGTGGGGATATTCCGCCACAAGGGGGCCCAGCGGGGTCAACAACCAGACCTAGAACGTGATGGGGTAGCCAAATATGCGGTCTCACACACACGTGCCCTGCTGACTAATATAATCTCAACAATGAGACAGGAAAACCTGTTAATAAAACCTTATATAGAGGCATAATTGTCTCCCTCCTCTACCTTAGTGCTAGTAGGCCAGACATTATGTATGTTACATGTGTTTGTGCTAGGTACCAGGACTGCCCTAAGGAATCTCATTATTCTGCAGCTAAAAGAATTTTGAGATATCTCAAGGGCACACCTGATCTTGATCTCTGGTACCCAAGGAATAATGACTTTGAACTAACTCAGTATTCAGTTGCAGACTTTGCAGGTTGTAGGTAAGACAAGAAAATCACCTCAAGCTCCTGTCAATTTCTAGAAAGAAGGCTTATATCTTGGAGCGGCGAGAAACAAATAAGTGTTGCAAAATCAATAGCTAAATCAGAATATATATCAGCTGGTAGTTGATGTGCACAGCTACTATGGACCCAACATCAGCTCCAAGATTACAATCTTAAGCTAAGTAGAACTCCAGTGTTTTGTGATTCTACTAGTGTAATCTCTATTGCTAGGAATCTTATTTCTCATAGTAGGACTAAACACATGGAGATTAGGTATCATTTCATTAGAGAGCATGTGCAATGTGAGGACATCAGTCTTGAGTTTTTCCTTATAGAAAAGCAAATTGCTGATTGTTTGGTCCATTGATCACAATGTCTAGATTTGAAGAAGGCTGACGGGACAATGGTATACACATATTTGTATCTGATGCATACAATAAGCTTTTTATATATAGGTGGTTACTTATTACACTGATTAGAAATGTTGTCTAAGCAACAATGACAGGTGGACACAAGGAGGGATGTTGACAAGGCAGAAATATGTCCAAGTCCATAGGCATTGAGTGAAGACAGTTCACTCAATGCCAGATGAGCAGAAGCGATGAGTCAAGCCCAGACAGTCAAAGCCACAAAGAATCTTTCAAAAAATCTGGTTAAGTCCAGAACCGTTGAGTGAAGGCAGTACACTCAACGCCCAAAAATAGAAGTGTTGAGTAAGGCTCAGACAGTCAAAGCCACAGAAGAATCTGCCAAGAATTCTGGCTAAGTCCAGAAGTGTCGAGTAAGGACAGCTCACTCGACGCCTGATGAGCAAAGCGTTGAGTGGAGCATATGATATCAAAGCCCAAGAAGATGTAGATAGAAAAAAAAAAGCTGTGACATGTGATCAAGCTCTTCCAGCAAACTCTCAGACCATGAGTAAGTAAGTCGGAAAGCCTGACTTGGTTATCTCTTATTCCATCAACAGCTTGTCTATTGTAAAGAAAACTGTTGTTAGTGGTACTCAAAGTAAGCCAAGTAAATCTGCTGACATACTTTCCTTCAGTCAGATCCTTGCTGGGAGAAACTTGAAAAGGACCACTGCTCTCCCTTCTGAACAGATTTTGTTTGCATGTCCACAAGTGCAGTTCATAAGAGGAGATACAATATCCATGAATGTCGGTGTTGTAGTAAAGTGGGTCACTTTGTCATAGATTACTGGCACAATCCAAATGTGCCTAGGGCAAGAGTTAGTCTTCCTGTCAAGAATGCTGCAGGTAGACATGTTCATTTTTCAAGCTAACCAGAACCAAGGACCCAATACAAATTGGGGTCCTAAGGCAACATAAATTATGTTTTACAGGATAGTCCAAGTACTCATACTCTTATATGGTACTTGAATAGTGGATGTTTCAGGAACATGACTGGAACAAGATGTCACTTAAAGGACTACACTCCTGTGAAGAATGGACCTAAAGTCATCTTTGGAGGTTCAAATAGAAGAGTCACTAAGGGATATGGTATGATTACTAATGACATGGTCTCAATCTCAAAAGTGGCTTATGTGGAAGAGTTGCAACACAACCTGATTTGTATAAGCCAACTATATGATCTTGGCTATGTCATTGTATTTCACATGGATGAGTGTCAAATAAAGAGGTCAAGTAATCAACATGTCATCTTAACAGACACTAGGAGTGGAAATGTTTATTGTTTTAACTTTATATGTTTAAGTAAAGACTCTCTTATATGTCTAGTTGTTAATGAGAAAGTCTCATATTATGTGCAATAGCACAAGAGACTAGCTCACTTGAATTATAAGACTATAAGTAAGCTCTTCAGTAAAGAGCTAGTCAAGAATGATACCAAAATAAAATGCAACAAGGAGGGTATTTGCTCTGTATGCCAAAAGGGCAAGCAGACCAAAGCTTCTTTTAAGAGCATTGGGGCCAAATACTATGTGAGGTGTTTATACCTCCTACATATGGAATTGTTTGGTCCTATGTCATTTCATAGTCTAGGTAGGAAAGTCTATACCCTTGTAGTTATTGATGACTTCTCTAGGTTTGCTTGAGTTTTCTTTCTTAAGAAAAAATTTGAAACCCTTGATATCTTCAAGACCTTTGTCAAGCAAATTCAGAATAAATTAGACAGTACTGTGGTTAAAATCAGAAGTGACAAAGGAAGTTCAGCTCGTTCTTCACCTACTTCAGGTCGCTGACCAAGAGTATATTCTGTCTGAGCCTTGTCTGCTGTGGAAAAGAAAAGTACTAGAGTTGTACACAACTACTAAAGTCGACTCCTCATACCTCAATATTAGGTCTGTCATAAGTGATAACAAGGTTAAGATAACCTCCAAAAGACTGAGCAAGTCTCTGCTACTATCTAAGTTCAGAGTTTCTGATGAAGAAGATGAACTCGATCAAGGATATGTTAAAGATGCTCTTTGGTGGTGTGGACTGTCAAAACATACCACTAGCTCTATCCTGAGAAGAGAACTAAACCTCATAGCGAAATTCCTTGATGATGTCATTGGGAAGGGATTGTTGTGCAAGACTGGCTCCCATGACAAAATCTCTAAGAAAATATTTGAGTTGATGGTGCCCCACAATATTCCTCAGGATTTGAAGGGGCATCACCAATCATGCTAAGGAGCATAATGTATTTGATGTGTGCTTTAGTTCATGCATACACGTAGTCCATGATTAGACAGGTGAAGAAAATGAGTTTGGTAGGAAACTCAAATTTCGTCGAGCTAAGCTCGAAGTTCGTCGACCTCAGATCGCTGATCGTCGATCTCAACCCAACATTCCTTGGGATAAGCACAAGAGCTCAGTTTGCAATTTCGTCGAGCTCAGCTTAAAGTTCGTCGAGCTCAGGTTGCAATTCGTCGAGCTCATCTTACAGATCATTGAACTCAGCTCAACACTTGTTAAGCTAAAGCCAGAAAAATCAACTAAGGCAAAAAGCATTGAGACCGCTGAGAAGATCAGAGTACGTCGAGCTCAACCCACAGATCGTCGAACGCAGCAAAAGCCAGAGAAACTGACTAAGGAAAAAAGCGTTGAGACTGCTGAGATAGCTGAGAAGAAGGTGTTGAGACCGCTGAGACAGCTAAGATAGCTGAGAAGAAGGCATTGAGAGCGCTGAGACAACGGAGACAAAACTGGCTAAATTTCTCTAAGTACAGAAGCGTTGAGTGAAGTAGGTTCACTCAATGCTTCCAAGGAAGAAGGAAGCCTTGGGACAAAACTAGCTGGATTTCTCTAAGTCTAGAAGCGTTGAGTGAAGCAGGTTCACTCAATGCTTCTAATGAAGAAGGAAGCGTTGAGACAGTTAAGAGGAAATCCGCTGAGACAAAAGATAGTCTCAACTTAGAAGCAAAGACCACGACGACTGAACCGCTGAGATAGATACTTGTCTCAGCTAATAAGAAGAAAGCGTTGAGATAAAGGCCTATCACAGCTATTATGAAGAAACCGCTGAGACCGCTGAGTCTGAACTACTGAGACAAATCCAGAGAAATTCACAAGTTCAGAAGCGCTGAGAGTCAAGACAGATGGCGTTGAGTGACTTAACATCACTCAACGCTTCATGGATTTCTGGAATATTTTCTAAGTCCAGATGGTGATGACCTTTGCTGATGTCATCAAAGTCAACTCACATGTAGCTGTTGCGGGAAAGCTGCAGTGGCGCCGAAACCTGTCTTGTCCTTTTCTGAAGAAGGTGGGGCTCACCAAACCTTAGCTGGGGCCCACATACAAGTGTGTCATTGATTCAAATCAACTTATATAAAAAGGAAAATGAAAAGGGATTAGGGCAACAAACAACAAACAGAAAGAAAAAGAGATTGAACGAAAAAAGAAAATTAGAGGCGGCTGGACATCATCTTCTCCACCAAGCTTGAAAGCTAAAGTCCAACAGGGATAGCTGCCAAGGCAAAGAAAGTCAGCTGAGCTCTTCAACCTCAGCAAGTTAGTTCTTCCAAGAACAGAGAAGCCGATTCTACCATTCAGCAAGCTGGTTGCTTCTCTTCTGTGTAGTAGAAAAGAGATAGCTGTAGAAGAGGACTTATTCCTTCTACAGCAAGTGTGCTGGACTGAAATCTGCTCAGTACAGCAATGTAGACTCAAAGATTTATCACTGAGTCAATTGTTTATTTTTCTTAAACTATTCTGTATTCTTTTCTTGTATGATTCAGTTTATCTGAATCTAAGTGTAGGGCACTTTATGCCTGAGATAGGTGACTAATTAGACACTGAGGTAGATGCCCAGTTGGGGTACTGAGGTAGGATCCAAGTGTGGATCTGAGATGTCGGGCATAATTGCCTGAGGTAGGAGAGTGCTGCTCTCTGAGGTAGGGTCCAAATATGGATCTGAGGTAGGGTTGTCCTCCCATCCTGAGTGTAGGGACTTGTACCTGAGGTAGGTGACTGGAGAGTCACTGAGCTGTAGGTGACAAGTGTGTCACTGAGTTGTAGGCCTTGGAGGAGGCTGAGCTGTAGGTACCTGGAAGGGTACTGAGTTGTAGGAGTGTTGCAACACTCTGAGAGTAGGGTTGTGTGCCTGAAGTTGTAGGGCTGAAGAGCCGGATTTATAAGCCTTATAAATAAGGCTGAGGTAGGTGATCAGTGCATCACTGAGCTATAGGAGTCCTGTATGGCTCTGAGGTGGGAACCCTTGTGATTCTGAGTTTGGATTCTGTGAAAAATCTGTGTTATTGGCTAAGGGCATGAGGTATAAGCTCTGAGGAGCATTTTGGTGGAGTTTGTGCCTAGTCCAACAAATTAGTTGGACAGGTGGGAGGGAAAGTGGATGTACCCTATTGGAATACCCTATTATTGATTTGGGCAAGGATCACTATGTCCTTTATGAAATTTATTTTGACCTCTTTGTATAGATCTAAAGGTCAATTAGCTTGAGTCTAAGGGTTAGAATTTAGGTTTGAAAGCTGCCCTCAAGACCGTCAAGACCAGATATTTCAGTTCAGGAGACTAAGTCATTTCGTCGAGCTCAGGTCGACGAATCGTCGAACTCCATTCGACAATCTCTGAGCTCACTTCGACGAGTCGTCAAACTCCATTCGATGATCTTCGAGCTCAGATCGATGTTCCTGTCTCTAGTTTGTTTCCCTATCTCTGAGCTTAGTTCGATGATAGTTGAGCTCAGATCGATGATTTCTGTTTCAGTCTAAGTCCAGTCTCTGAGCTCAGGTCGACGATAGTTGAGCTCAGGTCGACATTTTTCTGGAGAGATCGACGTTTTTCAAGATTCAAATTCAGACTGTTATGGAATTATTCCCAGCATTTATTTCAAGGATCTTGTAGTCGTTTCAATTAATCTGGAGCAAGTTTCAAGGAGACTTTAAAGGAATGTTTTATTGGACTTTCCTCCAGAAGACAAATTGCATTTAAGGAAGTCATTTATGACAGGCTAACGGCTATCTTATACAGAGAATTCATTCTATTCAGATCTAAGGAATAAAAGAGAACATTCTTCTGCTTCTCCTAATAGTTCCATACAAAAAATACAGATAGACGCACAGACAGAATTCTCTGAGAACACACACCACTAAAGGAGATCAATATACTAAAATTTCCAGATCCCTTTTGATTCCAGTGTTCCAAGGCCTTATCATTCAAGACTCCAGACACCACACATTTCAGCTGCTGCTGGAATCATCTCTTGCTGGAGATCAAATTTTCTGAAGGCCTATCACCCTATTGCAAAGCTTCACTTCCTGAATAACTCAAGAACTCAGGGCGAGCTTTGACAACATCCACTATCTTCTCTCTGATTGTTGACAGAGAAGATCATCTCACCTCTCTCTCTCTCTCTCTACTGTAAAAGGTTTATCAAACTCCCTTCAAAAGTTTGTGTTGGTTTCTGAGACCTTGTCAAAACTCAGTGGTGGCAAGACACCTGATCAAAAAATCTGGTTTGGTTTTTGAGTACCTTATCAAAAGCTCATTGGTGCCCAGGACACCTGATCAACTCATCCTGCAGTGGATTCCTACCTAGGGTGGTAGAAGAGTGGATGTACCCAGATTGATTGGGGAACCACTATAGCTCCTTGTGTCATCTAGTTGCTCATTTCTTTTGTTTTCTGGCTGTGGTTTGTGATTGTTCTGTGATTGCTTTGTAATTAGATAGTTGTTGTGTTTGCTGTATTTCATTTGCTTCCTTGTTCACTTAGGAATACAACAAGAGTTGTAAAATGTTTTTAGCAAGCACCATACTCTATTCATCCCCCCCTCTAGAGTATATCAGATCTAACCTACACTTTCAATTGGTATCAGAGGCAGGTTGGTTAAAATACCACACCTTAGTGGTTGCACAGGCTAACACCTGAACCCAAAGATCCCTCTAGTTAGATCTACTTGTTTTAAGTTTGTTACTAGATTTATTTCTTCACAGAACATGGCCCAAAACAAAGATTATGCTAGCACCAGACCTCTAGTGTGCAATCTATCTAAGTTTGCACTTTGGAAGGCAAGGATTAGATTGTACATGAACTCTATTGATGAAGACATTTTTAATTCTGTTTTGACAGTGTGTCCAAGACCTCCAGAAAATACAAGTACAAGTGTTGTTCCACCTCCTTCAGGAACAGATGCAGAAATCAAGAAATGGAAAGTGGAAGATGCTAAGGCAATGAATATTTTAGCACAGACTATGTCTGATGAAATATGCCAAAACGTAGTTGAATGCAACTCAGCAAAGGACATCTGGGACAAGTTATCTGAGATAGTCTCAGGATCTGCTGATGAGAGAAAAGATAGAAGATCTCACCTCATAACCCAATATGAGAACTTCAAGAAAGGAGAAGCTGAGTCAGTAGCAGATATGTATAATAAACTCAGTCTCATAGTCAATGAGCTGAAAACATTGGACAAAGAGATCTCATTGACTGAGCTCAATGATAAAATCCTAATGTGCTTCCCAAGCACTTGGGACTCAAGGATCTGGCCAATCAAGGATGCCAGAAGCCTAAATGAGATCACAACTGAAGCTCTCTTGGGCAAGCTCAAGTCTTATGAGCTGCTCATCAAGAATAGAGAAGAAGAGCAGAAGGCTGCCTCACCAGCTATAAGAAAGGAAAAAATCAATAGCTTTCAAAGCCATTGAAGATCAGCCTGAAGACAAGGTCACATGCAATGAAGAGCTGCTAAGCCTACTGGCCAAAAGATTTTACAAAATGGCCAGGAAGGATTTCAGGAAAAGATCATACAGAGAGCATGACAAGCCAAGGTATGACAAATCAAATAACAAAGAGATTATTTGTTTTGGATGCAGGAAACCAGGCCACATTGTGTCTGACTGTCCAGAAAATAAAAACAAGGACAAGAAGGACAGGAAAGAAAGGAGAAAAGAAAAGGACTTCAAGAAGAGCAGCAATGACAAACCCTCCTCCAGCAAGAACAAAAATACAAGGAAGGGGTTTGTTTCTGAAACTTGGAGTGAGACAGAAGAAGAATCTGAAGCTTCATCCAGCTCTAGTGATGATGAAGATGATGCTGATGAAAAAGAATTCTGCATGATGGCTATCAATGCCTCACAACAAAATTCTGATGCAGAAGAGTCAGAGTCAGAATCAGAGACTCAATCTGAAGAGGACCAGGTAATAAGTTCTTTTGATTTTAATTCTGAGGACTTCAAGTGTGAGTTTAAAGCACTGTGTCTAGATTTATTAAAATCTGAAAAGGAAATCATTTCTCTCAGAAATCATCTATCTGAACACAGTACTTTAAAATCAGAAAACCTCAAACTCTTTGAGGAGTTGGAATGTTATAGGGAGCAGATAGCTTCACTGAAAAGTGAGCTATCAGAGGCCAAAAAGTTTGAAGAATCCCTTAATGGGAAAAGTATCAAACTAATGGGCATCACAAGTACAGTGAACTCAAGATTCAATAGTACACTGGGCTTGGGTGCCTTATCTAGCCAACCTATAGTATTAACAACCCCAATCAAATTTATCTCTAATAAAGGTAAGGGAGTTGTGGAGGTAGCTAGGAAGAATTCAGACTTACCTAAGAAAATAAAAGTTCAACAGAAAACGTCGAACGAAGATCGACGATCGCCGAACGGAGCTCAATGATCTCAGGCTAAATCGTCGAACTCAGGTCGACGATTTCTGAACCCTGAACTCTGCCACAGTCGATCTTCGAACGGAGCTCGACGATATGACCCAAGATCGTCGAACTCAGCTCAGAGATCGTCGAACAGAGATCAGAGTTTTGAAAATTTTTTCAAAGGTAAATCAAATTTCAAACCTAGGGGTCCTTCATCCCAAAGATTTAACCCTTATACTGAATGGATAATACCTCCTAGGAGATATCATCCTGAAGGCTATAAGAGTCAACCTGGGATGTCTTTTATTTCTGAATTCAAAGCTTATCAACCTAGGCCCAAGGTAAACTGGGTCAAAAACAAATAAATTATTTTATGTGCAGGAGAATACCTATCCAACATCAAACCAGCAATGATATCTGGATAGTGGGTGCTCAAAGCACATGACAGGAAACAAGGATAATTTCACATCCTTCAAAGCCAAGCTTGGACCCAAAGTAATATTTGGTGATTCAAACTTTGGACTAACAAAAGGATATGGTATAGTCCAGACTGGCACAACCACATTCAAGAAAGTAGCCTATGTGGAAGGACTGAAGCACAACTTAATCAGTATCAGTCAACTGTGTGATGAAGGCTATCAAGTGACTTTCAACAAATCCTCATGCAAAATTAAATCAGAGGACAACACCACTGTGTTGACAGGTAAAAGGAAAGGTAACATCTATCTTGTGAACTTTCTTTCAACTAAGGTAGATATATGCTTGTTTAATTTCATTTGTAGACCTAATGAACTATGGTATAAAAGATTAGGACATATAAACCTTAGAACCATTGCTAGGCTATCCAAGGACAACCTTGTTAGAGGACTACCTTCTGGCCCCTACAAGAAGGAAGGACTTTGCAGGGCTTGTCAATTAGGTAAGCAAACCAAAAATAGTTTCAAGTCACTTAATAAGAGTGATTCACCTAGGATTTTGTATCTGTTACACATGGATCTCTTTGGACCCATTACAGTACAAAGCTTAGGAGGGAAATCTTATACTTTAGTAGTTGTAGATGACTTCTCTAGATTCATATGGGTGTTCTTTCTGAGGAAGAAGTCTGATAACTTTAAGTGTTTGACATAGTTTCTCAAATGCATACAGAGTGAGTTCAATACTCACATTACCCTGATCAGAAGTGATCATAGGACAGAGTTTGATTCTCTTCTTATGCAAGAGTTCTGTCAGAATGAAGGGATCAGACACACTTTCTCAGCTCCTAGAACTCCTCAACAAAATGGGGTAACTGAAAGGAAAAATAGAACTCTTATTGAATCTGCTACTACATTGTTGTCAGATGCTCACCTTCCTCTATCCTTTTGGGCAGAGGCAGTGAACACCTCCAACTATGTGTTGAATAGAAGTTTGATACATAAGCTGAAGGGCAAGACTCCCTATGAATTACTCAAAGGGAAGAAACCTAAAGTAGATTATTTCAAAATCTTTAGTTGTATTTGCTACATTCATAATAATGACAAGAAATACTTAGCAAAATTTCAAGCTAAAGCTGATGAAGGAGTGTTTCTGGGATACTCCATGATCAGTAAAGCTTATAGGGTATATAATAAATCTACTCTCAAAATTGAAGAATCTGTTCATATATCTTCTGATGAATCTAACATGTCTTTCAAGGAGAAGAATACTTCTACCATAGAACCTTTGCAGGTACACTCTCTTGCTGAAGACTTGGACAGGTTACAAATTATTCAAAAAGATGAAAGCAGTGAAGATGAAGAAGACACTCAACATCTTGAAGAGAATGTTCTTGAAGAGCAATTGTTGTACCACAAGATGAAACAACAACACAGGTTGATGAACAATCAACATCTCCTGTTGATTTAGTAACATCAAGAGACCATCCAATCTCCCAAGTGATTGGAGACATCTCAGCTGGTGTGCAAACCAGAAATCAGGTCAACCAAAACTTGATGCACACTTGCTTTCTTTATCAAATTGAACCTCAATCCATTCAAGATGCAGAGCAAGATCCACAATGGATCATTGCAATGCAAGAGGAGTTGCATCAATTTGAAAGGAACAAAGTTTGGGAACTAGTGCCAAGGCCAAAGGATCACTCCATTGTTGGAACAAAATGGGTGTTCAGAAATAAATTGGATGATCAAGGAGTCATTGTAAGGAACAAGGCAAGGCTAATTACTCAAGGGTACTCTCAAGAAGAAGGGATAGATTATGACCAGACCTTTGCACCAGTTGCAAGGTTAGAGGCCATAAGAATCTTCTTAGTATATGCAGCACACAAAGGATTCAAAGTATACCAGATGAATGTAAAGAGTGCTTTTCTCAATGGAGATATCAAAGAAGAAGTCTATGTCAGACAACCCCTAGTTTTTATCTCTTCAACTCATCCTGATTATGTTTTCAAATTGCATAAATCATTATATGGTCTAAAGCAAGCTCCTAGAGCATGGTATGAGACCCTAGCATGCTTTCTTCTGAAAAATGATTTTATAAGGGGTAGAGTAGACCAAACTCTTTTTATTAGAACTCATAAGTCTCATACCCTACTAGTACAAATCTATGTAGATGATATTATATTTGGTTCTACTGATTCAAACTTGTGCATAAGATTTTCCAACCTAATGCATTCTAAATTTGAAATGAGTAGTATGGGTGAGCTATCCTTCTTTCTAGGATTGCAAATCAAACAACATGCTGAAGGCATATTTATTTCTCAAACCATGTATGCAAAATAATTGGTTAAGAAATTTGATATGTCTGAAGCATCATGTATGAAAACACTTATGCTTACTAATACTGTATTAAATGCTGATGAACATGAGAAACCTGTTGATCAGACAACATATAGAGCAATGGTTGGCTCTTTACTGTACCTTACAGCTAGTAGACCTGACATAATGTTTGCTACATGCATATGTGCTAGATTCCAAGTGAGTCCTAGAGAGTCACACTTAACCTTAGTAAAAAGGATTCTTAGGTATTTGAAAAGTTGTCCAAATCTAGGTCTCTGGTATCCAAAAGACTCAGCATTTGACTTAACTAGATTTTCAGATGCTGATTATGCTGGATGCAGAATAGATAGGAAAAGCACCAGTGGAACTTGTCAGTTTCTTGGTGACAGACTTGTCTCCTGGTTTTACAAGAAACAAACATCTGTGTCAACTTCAACTGTTGAAGCTGAATATATGGCTGCAGGTAGTTGTTGTTCATAAATCTTGTGGATTCAAAACCAACTCCTACACTATGGCTACAACTTAGAAAAGTCTAAAATATTTTGTGATAATACCAGTGCTATTTCCATTGCACAAAATCCAGTCCTCCATAGTATGACAAAACACATAGAAATTAGGCATCACTTTCTAAGAGATAATGTTGAGAAAAACAAAATTGAACTTCAATATATCCCAACTGATTTGCAAATGGGAGATATTGTCACCAAACCCTTGGATGAAAAGAAACATACATTCTTCCTGAATCAGTTAGGAATGTTAGATGGAGGAAGTTTAAAATAAGATCCAAGATTTTAAAAATCTAAAAATTGACCAAGACTAGGCAAACATTTTGCTTTTTCTAGTGTATAGAGTGTTTCTGGTCTCTGAACTGCGCTCGATGATTTTCCCGAAGATCGTCGAACGGAGATCGACGATTTCAGAAATCGTCGACTAGAGTTCAGCGCTTCTCAGATAGTGCTAAACTATCTTTCTTCAGGTCAGCGATCGTCGAACGGAGCTCGACGCTCTCCAATATCGTCGAACGGAGATCGACGATGTTGATGACCTTTCAGTTTCCTTTAGAAGCCCAGATCATCGAACAGAGTTCAACGATCTTTCCTTTTCTGCGTCGAACCCTAATATAAAACTCATTTTTCGGTCGTCGTTCTGCCTTTGCGCTTTCACTCTCTCTGCAAAATTTCTCTTTCCCTCCAAACTTTTCTGCACTTGCTCTTTTGTTTGTTCATTTTTGCAGGAATCAATGGCAGTTTCAGTCGCAATCTTGGCAGCAATGAAATTTGACGCTGGCTTTGATATCGACATGGATTCTTTCGATAACAGCGATCAAATCTTCAAGGACATTCTGGAACCTTTCAAGGACCAATAGTTAGTTAACATAATGACTACAAGGATTAAATTGGCCGCAGATGAAATAAAGCAATGGGTATATACTGCCCACAATATGGATCAGAACACAGTGGTCGGAACCATCTCAGGAACTCAGGTACCTTTAACACCTGCTGTTTTGATAGAGGTTTTTCAATTGAATTCTAGATAAGATTCTGTTGAGCTTTCTGGAGAAGAATTTTCACTTATGCTTGAGAGGATGGGACATTCAGAAGCTAACCCTAGTAAATTGCTTAAGATGAATCTGTCAGTTGAGTACAGATTTCTTGCTGATGTAGTTGGGAAAGTGTTGTTGGCAAAACACTCTGCTCATGATACCATCTCTAGGTATCAGCTCAGTTTGATGGGTGCCTTAGTGGACAAGAAGCAACTGAACTGGGGAGAAGTGTTCTTTGATTTAATCAAGAAGAAAATTAACAAGAATTTTGTTAATTTTGGAAGGATTTTAGGGCTGTTTCTTCATAATAGATTCCCTGCACTGCTTTTTTCCAATGGAGTGCACATCAATGCCTCCAAGAGGCTTACCTGTGCCCTATTTGGGAAATGGGACAGGCAGATTGTAAAGCCCAGCAGAGCCTCTGCAATCATTTCTTCTTCAGGCATAAGGACTATTTCAGTCTCTTCCCCTCAGGTTTCTGCCCCTGCAGAAGATTTGCCTGCCTCATCATCTCCTCCTTCTCCACCTATTGTTTCATCAACAACAGTCACATCCACTATCACAACTTCATCCCCAATTTCCATCCCATCTCCAACTTCAATCCCTTCTCCAACTCCAACATCAACTGAAGAAATCTTCCATCCACTACATCACTACCCACACATGGACATTGATACATCATCTCATATTCCATCATTCACTCTTCTAGATGATTCCTATATGGATGATTCTCCCTCATCCCCTCTTGAGCCACCATCATCATCCACTTCTTATCAACAGTTACTTCAGGACATCATTGCTCAACCATCATTCACACCATCCATATCCGCTCCATTATCTTCCATCTCCACAATTTCAATATCTCAACCATCACTTCCACCATTGACAGTTTCTTCAACATCTCATGCTGCTCCAACCTTCATCTCCACCACATCCATCCCTACCTATACTCAAGTCCCTCTTGAGCAAGTAGATCTTCCAACTATTGCAGACAAGCTATATGAGCTGATAGCTCCAAGGCTATCACTACTGCTAGAGACCTCTTTGGCTCCACTTCTACAAACTGTTCAGGAGTTGTCTGCCAGGCTATCCTCTATACTTCCTCCTCAGACAATCCCTTCTACTGGTGCCTTGATCCAGTTGTCACTGAATCTAGGCAGGGGGAGATGCCTCATGAAGCTGAGAGATTGCCTGCTGCAGTAACTTCAGTTCAAGCTCCAGTTGCAGTCATTATAGTGGACCTCAGGTCACTGCTGTCAGTTTTTGATTCTGTGTACTTCAGCTGTCTTCCAGACCAGCATACTGAAGATCTTACTAAGGCCATTGTGCCTATTTCCAGCTGTGCCCCCAGCTTAATAAGTTCTTATATAAATTCCTTCAATACTGTTGACAGTGCTCCTTATGTTTCTGTTGCTCCTACTGTTGCTGTTGATGTTTCTGTTAGTTCTGATATTGCTGTTTCAGTTTTTGAGGATATGCATACGACAGAGGTAATTGTTTTTGAGCCTGCTGTTTTTATCTCTGAATCTGTTGTTCCAGTTACCTCTGAGCTTGTTGTTTCTGTTTCTGAAGTTTTTTTTCCAGTTTCATCTATTACTACTGCTTCTATTACTGCTGTTGTTGCTCCTGTTTCTGAAATTTCTGTTTCTGAATCTGCTGTCATAGCTCCTTCTGCCAGTGTTGCTTCTACTCCACTTCCTGCTGCTGTTGTTGCTCCTGTTGCTGTTTTTGCTATTTCTTCTACTCAGTCTCAACAACAGAAATAATATATCAAAAGGCTTGATGCAGTGTATGATAATCCACAAAGTTCAGACAGTGATCAGTTTAGAACTGACTCTGATGATTCCTCTGCAATAATTGCAAGGAAAAGGAAAGCAAGAAGCAAGGCCATGAAGAGAGTTCCCCCAGAGAAGGTTAAAGATACAAATGATATTCCATATTATATATTGCATGATTGCCCTATTACAGAACCATGGATGCAGTACTCCAGAAATCAGCTGAAAGCCATGAAGAAGAAAATGAAGTATGACAAATGATCATCTCATTTCAATCCTCCTCCTCCTCCTTCACCTGATGCAGGTACAGGTGGAAGTTCTATCTTTCAATCTACTGCTAGAAGCCAAAGTTCATATCAATTTCCAGAAAGATCTCAGTACAGAGGAAATCAGTCTAGAGTTTACCAGTCCAGAAGAGGATAGTACAGAGGAAATCAAAGAGAACTCAAAGTGTATTCTAAAGGATATTCCAGGCAACATCCTTATCAAAGGGAAGGACAAGGTCCCTCTGACACTACTTCTGGTCCTTTCACTTACAAGCTAAAAGATCTAGTCTCTTCCAGAGCTCCTCCTGATAATTCTTCAAACAGATATGAACCTCCTGTTCCATTTGAAGACCCAGAAAATAATCCCACTTCATGGACTTCCAGAATGAAAGAGTTGGTTGCACTAGACCAAATCAAGAAGGCTAGAGAACAAGGAAAAGATACATCAAATATCACTACTCTATCAGATCAAAGAAAGAAAGAACTTGAGAGATACTCTTCCAGCAAATTCTTTGATTCAGAAAGTTATATGAAGCTGCACCCAGAAGCTGTAGTCTCCAGGCCAAAACATCAAACTTCTCTAGGTGCAGCTGATGACAGAAGATCCAAGAAAGAAGCTTTTAATCCTAACAGATAAATAGTTCTCATAAAGAGAAAGGAAAAGGAATGATTCTGTAAGCTGACAGTAATACTTATTTCTGACTATCTGTGATTATATCTGTACTTCTGCAATGTTTTTTGTTATATATCTGCATTGTATGTTTTTATTTTTCCAATGTCTGTAAATAGTAATCCTAACCCAAATAGGGGGAGATTGTTGGAACACCCTATTACTAATTTGGGCAAGGATCACTATGTCCTTTAGGAAATTTGTTTTGACCTCCTTGTATAGATCTAAAGGTCAATTAGATTGAGTCTAAGGGTTAGAATTTAGGTTTGAAAGCTGCCCTCAAGACCCTCAAGACCAGATATTTCAGTTCAGGAGACTAAGTCATTTCGTCAAGCTCAGGTCGACGAATCGTCGAACTCCATTCGACGATCTCTGAGCTCACTTCGACGAGTAGTCGAACTCCATTCGACGATCTTCAAGCTCAGATCGACGTTCCTGTCTCTAGTTTGTTTCCCTATCTCTGACCTCAGTTCGACGATAGTTGAGCTCAGATCGACGATTTCTGTTTCAGTCTAAGTCCAGTCTCTGAGCTCAGGTCGACGATAGTTGAGCTCAGGTCGACGTTTTTCTGGAGAGATCGACGTTTTTCAAGATTCAAATTCAGACTGTTATGGAATTATTCTCAGCATTTATTTCAAGGATCTTGTAGCCGTTTCAATTAATCTAGAGCAAGTTTCAAGGAGATTTTAAAGGAATGTTTTATTGGACTTTCCTCCAGAAGACAAATTGCATTTAAGGAAGTCATTTATGACAGGCTAAAGGCTATCTTGGACAAAGAATTGATTCTATTCAGATCTAAGGAATAAAAGAGAACATTCTTCTGCTTCTCCTAATAGTTCCATACAAAAAATACAGAAAGACACACATAGACAGAATTCTCTGAGAACACACACCACTGAAGGAGATCAATATACTGAAATTTCCAGATCCCTTTTGATTCCAGTGTTCAAAGGCTTTATCATTCAAGACTCCAGACACCACACATTTCAGCTGCTGCTGGAATCATCTCTTGCTGGAGATCAAATTTTCTGAAGGCCTATCACCCTATTGCAAAGCTTCACTTCCTGAACAACTCAAGAACTCAGGAGGAGCTTTGACAACATTCACTATCTTCTCTCTGATTGTTGACAGAGAAGATCATCTCACCTCTCTCTCTCTCTGCTGTAAAGGGTTTATCAAACTCCCTTCAAAAGTTTGTGTTGGTTTCTGAGACCTTGTCAAAACTCAGTGGTGGCAAGACACCTGATCAAAAAATCTGGTTTGGTTTTTGAGTACCTTATCAAAAGCTCATTGGTGCCCAGGACACCTGATCAACTCATCCTGCAGTGGATTCCTACCTAGGGTGGTAGAAGAGTGGATGTACCCAGATTGATTGGGGAACCACTATAGCTCCTTGTGTCATCTGGTTGCTCATTTCTTTTGTTTTCTGGCTGTGGTTTGTGATTGTTTTGTGATTGCTTTGTAATTAGATAGTTGCTGTGTTTGCTGTATTTCATATGCTTCCATGTTCACTTAGGAATACAACAAGAGTTGTAAAAGGTTTTTAGCAAGCATCATACTCTATTCATCCCCCCACTAGAGTATATCAGATCTAACCTTCACTTTCATACCCAATTGGGGAACCACTATAAATCTTTGTGTTTGCTGTGTTGCTTGTTTTCCTTTTTATTGCAGGATCTAAGGACAAGCTCTAGATAGTTTGATTTAAAAAAACAAAAGAATTGATAAAAATTCAAAGACTTATTCACCCCCCCCCCCCTCTAGGTGATTAGCTATCCTTGAGTTAAATAACTTTCAAGTGGTATCAAAGGGAGATTACTCAAAAAGGATTTAACAATCTGAGTATTCCTCCAAGGTTGGCTATAAGATAAGATTAAGAGATCTGGAATGAACTATAAGGAGCTAGGGACCATGAAGTTGCCCATCTGCAGGAAGGAAGGATTTGGACTTTGGAAGCAAAGGGTCAGACTGTTCATGGAAGCATCTGACCCTAGGATCTATGTAACAGTAGTGGAAGGTCCTTTTGTCCCCACAAAGGCTTCCACCATAGATCCAACTGTGAGAGTGCCTAAGGCATATTCATAAATGGACAGAGATGAAGTGATTCTCTACACAATGGACAAAAGGGCACAAAATATTATAGCTAGTGTCATTGATGACTCAACCTTCCAAAATCTTATACACTATAAGACCTTCAAGGAAATGTGGGACACCCTTGTGGTCTACATGGAAGGCTTTGAGGAAGTTAGAGATTATAGAAAGTCCATGCTCAATCAAGAGTATGAGGCCTTCAGGCAAAGCAAGTCTGAAAAAGTTGTTGATTGTTTTGAAAGATTCTTTAGGACAATCAATGAACTAAGAACTTATGGTAGGGTCTTCAGCAACTATGAGCTAAATGACAATTTCCTTAGATCTCTCACTAGAGATTGGGACACCAAGATCTATGTCATTAGGGAAATGGCTAAACTAGCAGACACTCCTCCACCAACACTCTTTGGAAAGCTGCAGTCCTATGAAATGCAGTTGGCTACTAGACCAGAAGAGGAGAAGAGTAGCCAATTCAAGTCCAAGGACAAGTCTGTGGTATTCAAGGCAGAAGCCTCAAGAAGAAGTAGAAGAAAGACTCCCTCACCACTAAGGAGGGAAGTTGAATCTAGCTCAGAAAATTCTGATCCAAGCTCATCAGACAACCACATGTCTGATAAAGATCTAGCAGCCTTCTCCAAGAAATTTCAGAGGTTCATAAAGAAGAAGGACTGGAGGAGTAGGCGATCTTCATCCTCATATCATAGGAAGTCATCCAAGGATGACAGGTATGTCCCTAAAACTAGTAAACAGATTTCTTCTAATGTCATCTGTTATTGTTGCAGCAAGGCTGGGCATGTCGTTGTTGACTGCCCAGTCAAAGAAAGGAAGAAGATGAGAAGAAGAAGAAAAAGCATCACCATCACCACAAGGGAAAGAAGAAGGAAAATTCCTTTGTGGCTAAGAAGGAGAAAAACTGGACAGAGTCTTCATCCTCAGAATCTGAAGATGAAGAGGAAGAAGCCTATATAGGGCTGATATATGTTGTTGGAACACCCTATTACTAATTTGGGTCAGGATCACTATGTCTCTAGGATTCTATGTTTTGACCTTCTGTATAGATTATAGGTCAATTAGAATTGAGTCTAAGGGATCAGGAGTCTAGGTTTGGAAGCTGCCCTGAAGACCCAAGTTTTTTTGGAGACTAAGTCCAAATCGTCGAGCTCAGCACAACGTTTCGTCGAACTCCGGTCGACGATCGTCTAGCTCAACTTTGGCAGATCGTCGAGCTCCATTCGACGATCGCTGAGCTCAAGCCTCAAAATATCGTCGAGCTCTGGTCGACGATCGCTGAGCTCAACTTCTCAATATCGTCGAGCTCCATTCGACGATCGCTGAGCTCAGGTCGACGATTTTGACTCTGAACTGGATCCTTATCTCTGAGCTCAGTTCGACGATCTTTGAGCTCAGATCGACGATTTTCTGCTGCTTACATCTTTCATTTTCGCTGAGCTCAGCTCGACGATAGCAGAGCTCAGTTCGACGTTTTCAGTTGACCTTCAGAATTCTAATTCAAAATCAGATAGAAGTTATTCTGCATTTAAGACAGAAGATCTGCCAGCCGTTTTCATTTACTTCTGGAGCAAGTTTCAAGGGATTTTCTAAGGAACAAATCAGTGGACTTTCCTTCAGAACATATTATACAATTAAGGCTGTAATTAATTCAGACCAACGGCTATCTTTGACAGAGCAATTTTCCTATTGAGATTCAGAGAATAAAAGACAGAATGTTTTTGAATCAAAAAAAAAGAAGACAGACAAGAACAAGAGAATAGAGAAAGACAAGTAGAGGACACCTCTCTTTACACAGAGACTCTCTCAATCTTCTGTCAACAAGAATTCAGAAGAACACTCATCAAAAAGAGATCAAGCTTTCAAACATTCTTCAGATCTCTTCAGCTCTCAAGTGTTCAAGGCCAACATCATCTCAAGACTCCAGACACTCAACATTTCAGCTTGCTGAAATCATCATCTGCTGGAGATCTATTTTTGAAGGCCTATCACCCTCAGCAAAGCTCATCTTCCTGAAGTTTTCAAGGACTCAGGGGGAGCTTTGACAACATCACTGAATCCACATAGTCTTCTCAGTTGCTTGAGAAAGAGAAGACTGCCATAACTCTCTCACCCCCAATCTGTAAAGGGTTTTTCAAACTCCCTTCAAAAGTTTGAATCTGGTTTTTGAGCACCTTGTCAAAAGCTCATTGGTGGCAAGACACCTGATCAAAAAATCTGATCTGGTTTTTGAGCACCTTATCAAAAGCTCATTGGTGCCCAGGACACCTGATCAACTCATCCTGCAGTGGATTCCTACCTAGGGTGGTAGAAGAGTGGATGTACCCAAGTTGGGGAACCACTATATTTCCTTGTGTCATCTGGTTGTGCATGTTTTCTTTTTGTTTCTGGCCTAGATTTTCTTGTGCTTAGTTTCTGCATAGATTAGATTTGTGGTTAATTTTACCTCTGCTTCCCTGCTTACACTCATTACAGCAATTGTTGTAAAGCTTTGCAAAAAGTTTTCTTTGTGTTTTCAAAAAGCACCATATACTCTATTCACCCCCCTTTAGAGTATATCAGATCTAGTTTCCCCTTTCAATTGGTATCAGAGCCAGGTTGGTTAAACATACCATATCTGTTTGGTTGTACAGGCTAACACCTGAACCCCAAAGATCCCAAACTAGATCCTTCTTTTGTTTTCTTTTTATATTAGATTTAGCTTGCACAAATTATGGCTCATAACAAGGATTATGCTAGCACCAGACCTCCAGTGTGCAATCTATCAAAGTTTGCACTTTGGAAGGCAAGGGTTAAACTCTACATGAATTCAATTGACGAAGATATTTTTAATTCTGTTTTGACAGTGTGCCCAAGACCTCCAGAGAGCACAAGCACAAATGCTGTTCCACCTCCATCAGGAACAGATGCTGACATTAAAAGATGGAAAGTAGCTGATGCCAAGGCAATGAACATTCTAGCTCAGACAATGTCAGATGACATTTTTCAGAAGGTAGCTGAATGTAATTCAGCCAAGGAGATCTGGGACAAGCTTTCAGAAATTGTCTCTGGCTCAGCTGATGAGAGAAAGGACAGAAGATCTCATCTCATCTCCCAATATGAGAACTTTAAGAAGGGAGAAACTGAGTCAGTGGGAGACATGTACAATAGATTGAGTCTAATTGTCAGTGAACTGAGGACATTAGATAAAGAAATCTCACTGATAGAACTCAATGACAAGATCCTAATGTGCTTCCCCAGCACTTGGGATTCAAGAATCTGGCCAATTAAAGATGCCAGAAGCCTAAATGAGATTACCACTGAAGCCTTGTTGGGTAAGCTCAAATCTTATGAGCTACTCATCAAGAACAGAGAAGAAGAACAGAAGGCTGCTTCTCCAGCCACAAGAAAGGAGAAGACTATTGCATTCAAGGCAGCTGAGGATCTGCCTGAAGAAAAGGCCACAAGCAATGATGAACTTCTCAGCCTATTGGCCAAAAGATTCTATAAGATGGCCAGGAAGGACTTCAGAAGAAGATCATACAAGGAGCAAGACAAGCCAAGGTATGACAAGTCCACTGGCAATAGCAAAGACATTATTTGCTTTGGTTGCAGGAAACCAGGGCATATGGTTCCTGACTGTCCAGAAAACAAGAACAAGGACAGGAGGGACAGAAAAGAAAGAAGAAAGGAGAAGGACTCCAAAAGGCATGGAAATAACAAACCTTCCACCAGTAAAAGTAAGCACATAAGGAAAGGATTTGTTGCTGAATCCTGGAGTGAGACTGAAGAGGAGTCACAGGCCTCTTCCAGCTCAAGTGATGATGAGGATGATGCAGAGGAAAAAGAATTCTGCATGATGGCAATCAATGCCTCTCAACACAACTCAGAAGAAGAGGAGTCAGAGTCAGACTCAGAAACTCAACCTGAAGAAGATCAGGTAATCAACTCTTTTGATTTCACTTCAGAAGATTTTAAACTTGAATTTAAAGCACTATGTTTAGACCTGCTAAAGTCTGAGAAAGAGATCATCTCTCTCAGAAATCAATTGTCTGAACACAATGCTTTAAAATCAGAAAACCTCAAGCTCTCTCAGGAGTTAGAGAACCATAGGGAACAGATAGCTTCACTGAAGAGTGAACTCTCTGAGGCCAAGAAGCTTGAAGAATCTCTCAATGGGAGAAGCATCAAGCTGATGGACATCACAAGCACAGTGAACTCAAGATTCAACAGTACACTGGGCTTGGGTGCCTCATCCAGCCAACCTATTGTTCTAACAACCCCTATCAAGTTCATTTCTGACAAGGGAAAGGGAGTTGTAGAGGTTGTCAGGAAGAATTCTGATCTGCCTCAGAAAACTAAAGTCCAGCACAAATCGTCGAACGGAGATCGACGATCGCCGAATGAAGATCGACGATCGCCGAACGCAGCTCGACGATCTCAGGACAAATCGTCGAACGCTGATCGACGATCTAAGCCACTACCGTCGAACGCTGCTCGACGATCCCATATACCTGACCTCAGCCATAGTCGACCGTCGAACGGAGCTCGACGATCTGACCCAAGATCATCGAACTCAGCTCCAAGATCGTCGAACAGAGGTCAGAGCAGTGGAAAAATTTTCAAGGGCAAGTCAAAATTGAATCCTGAGGGTTCTTCATCCCAAACATTTAACCCTTATACTGAATGGACTTTACCTCCAACGAGATATCATCCTGAAGGATATAAGAGTCAGCCAGGGATGTCTTTCATTTCTGAATTTAAAGGTTATCAACCTAGGCCCAAGGTAAACTGGGTCAAAAACAAGTGAATTGCTTTATGTGCAGGTGAAGACCTATCCAACATCTAACCAACAATGGTATTTGGATAGTGGGTGCTCTAAGCACATGACAGGGAACAAGGACAACCTCAATTCCTTTAAAGCCAAGCTTGGACCCAAAGTCATCTTTGGTGACTCCAATTTTGGGCAAACTAAAGGATATGGAGCAGTCCAGATTGGTTCTGTAACCTTCAAGAAGGTAGCATATGTGGAAGGACTGAAGCACAACCTAATCAGTATCAGTCAGCTATGTGATGAAGGCTACCAGGTGACCTTCAGCAAAACTCTATGCAAGATCAAGTCAGAGGACAACACCACTGTGTTGACAGGTAAAAGGAAAGGTAACATCTACCTTGTAGATTTTCTTTCAACTTCTATAGATATCTGCTTATTCAATTCAGTTTATAGACCAAATGTTTTATGGCATAAGAGATTAGGACACCTAAACCTTAGAACTATTGCTAGGCTATCCAAGGACAACCTTGTTAGAGGACTACCTTCTGGCCCCTACAAGAAGGAAGGACTCTGCAAGGCTTGTCAATTAGGCAAGCAAACTAAAAACAGTTTTAAGTCACTTAATAAGAGTGATTCACCTAGGATATTGTATTTGTTACACATGGATCTATTTGGACCCATCACAGTACAAAGCCTAGGAGGGAAATCCTACACTTTAGTGATTGTAGATGACTTCTCTAGATTCACTTGGGTGTTCTTTCTAAGGAAGAAGTCTGATAACTTTAAGTGTCTGACAGAGTTTCTCAAATGTATAAAGATTGAGTTCAATACTCACATTGCCCTGATCAGAAGTGATCATGGGACAGAGTTTGATTGTCTTCTTATGCAAGAGTTCTGTCAGAGTGAAGGGATCAGGCACACTTTCTCAGCTCCTAGAACTCCTCAACAAAATGGGATAGCTGAAAGGAAAAATAGAACCCTTATTGAATCTGCCACTACATTGTTGTCAGATGCTCATCTACCTCTATCCTTTTGGGCAGAGGCAGTGAACACCTCCAACTATGTGCTGAACAGGAGTCTGATACATAAACTGAAGGGAAAGACTCCCTATGAATTACTCAAAGGGAAGAAACCTAAAGTTGACTATTTCAAAATTTTTGGTTGCATTTGTTATATTCACATTAATGATAAGAAACATCTAGCAAAATTTCAAGCCAAAGCTGATGAAGGAGTGTTTCTGGGATACTCCATGATCAGCAAGGCCTATAGGGTTTATAATAAATCATCATTGAAAATTGAGGAATCTGTTCATGTTTCTTTTGATGAAACTAACATGTCTTTCAAGGAGAAGATTTCTTCTACCATAGAACCTTTGCAGGAACACTCTCTAGTTGAAGATATGAACAAGCTACAGGTTGCTCAAGAAGACGAAAGCAGTGAAGATGAGAGCAATGCTCAACATATTGAAACTCAACCTGAAGAGCCAGTTGTTGTACCACAAGAGGAAACAACAACACAGGTTGGTGAACAATCAACTCCCCCAGTTGATTTAGTAACATCAAGAGACCATCCAATTTCCCAGATAATTGGAGAACTCTCAGCTGGTGTGCAAACCAGAAATCAGGTCAACCAAAACCTGTTGCACACCTGCTTCCTTTCTCAAATTGAACCTCAGTCCATTCAAGATGCAGAGCAAGATCCACACTGGATCATTGCCATGCAAGAGGAGTTGCATCAATTTGAGAGGAACAAAGTATGGGAACTAGTGCCAAAGCCTAAGGATCATTCCATTGTTGGAACAAAATGGGTATTCAGAAACAAACTGGATGATCAAGGAGTAATATAAGGAACAAGGCAAGGCTAGTTGCCCAAGGATATTCTCAAGAAGAAGGAATTGACTACGACCAGACCTTTGCACCTGTTGCAAGATTAGAAGCCATCAGGATATTCTTAGCTTATGCAGCTCACAAAGGCTTCAAAGTTTATCAAATGGATGTCAAGAGTGCCTTCTTAAATGGAGACATCAAAGAGGAAGTCTATGTCAGACAACCTCCAGGTTTTATCTCTCCAACTCATCCTGATTTTGTTTTTAGATTAAATAAAGCATTATATGGTCTCAAGCAAGCTCCTAGAGCATGGTATGAGACCCTAGCATGCTTTCTCCTGGAAAATGGTTTTATAAGGGGTAGAGTAGACCAAACTCTTTTCATTAGAACCCATAAGTCCCATACCCTACTAGTACAAATTTATGTAGACGATATCATTTTTGGTTCTACTGACTCAAAACTATGCAGAAGGTTTTCCAACCTAATGCATTCTAAATTTGAGATGAGTAGCATGGGTGAGCTATCCTTCTTCCTAGGATTGCAAGTCAAACAACATGCTGAGGGCATCTTTATTTCTCAAACCAAATATGCTAATGAGCTGGTTAAGAAATATGGGATGTCTGAGGCATCTTGTATGAAAACACCCATGCCTACCAATGCTGTATTGGATGCTGATGAACATGGGAAACCTGTTGATCAGACAACATATAGGGCAATGATTGGCTCTTTACTGTATCTTACAGCTAGTAGATCAGATATAATGTTTGCTACATGTATATGTGCCAGATTCCAAATTAGCCCTAGAGAGTCACACCTCACATTAGTAAAGAGGATTCTCAGGTATGTTAAAAGTTGTCCAAATCTAGGACTCTGGTATCCAAAAGATTCAGCATTTGAGTTAACTGGATTCTCTGATGCTGATTATGCTGGATGCAGAATTGACAGGAAAAGCACCAGTGGAACTTGTCAGTTCCTTGGTGATAGACTTGTCTCCTGGTTTTGCAAGAAACAAACATCTGTGTCAACTTCAACTGCTGAAGCTGAATATATGGCTGCAGGCAGTTGTTGTTCACAAATATTGTGGATTCAAAATCAACTCCTAGACTATGGTTACAACTTAGAGAAGTCAAAAATATTTTGTGACAATACAAGTGCTATCTCCATAGCTCAAAATCCAGTCCTCCATAGTAGGACAAAACATATAGAGATTAGGCATCATTTCTTAAGGGATAATGTTGAAAAGAATAAAATTGAACTGCAATATATCCCAACTGATTTACAAAGGGGAGATATTTTCACCAAACCTTTGGATGAAAAGAAACATACCTTCTTCCTAAATCAGTTAGGAATGTTAGATGGAGGAAGTCTTAAATAATACTCAAGACTTTGAAAGCTAAAAATTGACCAAGACTAGGCAAAATTTCTGTTTTTCCTTAGAGTCTAGAATTCTCTGATCTCTGAACTGCGCTCGACGATTTCCTCAAAGATCGCCGAACGGAGTTCGACGATTTTCTGAATCGTCGAACTGAGTTCAGCGCTCCTTTGATAGTATAGATTCTCTCTTCTGGTCAACGATCGTCGAACGGCGCTCGACGATTTTGTTCACTGAACGATCGTCGAACGGAGCTCGACGCCTTTCCAGATCGTCGAACGGAGATCGACGATTTTGGAGTCTCTTCAGATTCCTTTAGAATCCTCGATCGTCGAACTGAGTTCAACGATCTTTCCTTTTCTGCGTCGAACCCTAATATAAAACTCATTTTTTCGCCGTCGTTCTCTCTTGCACTTTCAATTTCTCTGCAAGAATTTTCTTCCCTCCAAGCAGCTCTACACTTGGTCGTTTTGTTTGTTGATTTTTTGTAGGTACCATGGCCGTTTCTGTTGTTGTGCTCGCTGCCATGAAATTTGATGTCGGCTTTGACATCGATTTCGATTCCTTCAACACAACATATCAAATCTTCCAAGATATTCTCACCTTATTCAAAGATCAGCAATTAACTGCCTTGATGTCAACCAGAATCAAACTTGCATCTGATGAGATTAAAGAATGGGTTTACACTGCCCACAACCTTGACACAAACACCATAGTTGGCTCCATTGGTGGCACCCAGGTACCTCTGACTCCAGCAGTATTGACAGAAGTTTTTGGCTTCAGGAATGGTGAAGACTCTGCTGACCTTTCTGGAGAAGAGTTTGCTGATGTTCTTGCCAGGATGGGTCATCCTGAGGGGAACCCTAGCAAACTGTTTAAGAGAAACCTGTCTGTGGAATACAGGTTTTTGGCTGATGTAGTAGGCAAGGTCCTTTTGGCCAAGCATTCTGCTCATGATACAATCTCCAGATATCAGCTCTGCCTTATGGGAGCTCTGGTAGATAGCAAAAGCCTGAACTGGGGAGAAGTATTCTTTGATTTGTTGAAGAAAAAGATCAACAAAACTTTTGTGAATTATGGAAGAATTCTAGGAATCTTCCTCCAGGCTAAGTGCCCTGCCCTGCTAGTCTCCTCTGGAGTGCACATCAATGCCTCCAAGAGACTCACCTGTGCCCTTTTTGGGAAATGGGACAGGCAAATCTCCAAGCCCAGCAGGCCCTCCTCTTCTGGCCCTTCAGGCACCAGGACTCTAAGAGTCACTCCACCCCAGGCCTCTGCCCCTGCAGAGGACCTGCCTGCTAGTGCTGCTGCTTCTCCTCCTCCAAGCTCAACCCTACCTCCACCTCCATCCACCTCTCCAGCCATCTCCACAATTACCATCTCCAGCCCATCTCCATCTTCTATTCCATCTCCAGCAACAATTTCCTCTCCACCAGCAGACCACTTCCTTCCCTTATTCTCTTATCCCCCTCCAGATGTCACCTCATCCCCATCCCTTCCAACTTTCACTCTCCTGGATGAATCCTACATGGATGATTCCCCCTCCTCTCCTCCAGATTTGCCATCCTCCTCCACATCTTTCCAAGACCTTCTCCACCAGATTCTTGATCAACCCACCTTCACTCCCTCCATTTCCATCCCTCTATCCTCCATATCTACCATACCCTCTCCTGAGCCATCCCTTCCACCCTTTAGCCCTCCTCCTCCAGCTCCCTCAGCCATCCCTGTACCCTCTACCTCTGCTCCCCTTGAGCATGTAGATCTCCCAGCCCTTGCTGATCAGTTGTATGAGCTCCTTGCACCTAGGCTCTCCCTTCTCATGGAGGCCTCCTTAGCTCCTCTGCAACAATCAGTGGCAGCTCTCTCTGCCAGGCTGTCCTCCTTCCTTACCCCTATAGCAGCACCCCCAGCAGTGTGCCTTGATGCACAGGTTTCTGCATCCAGGCAGGGGGAGATGCCCTATGAAGCCAGCTTCCATGCTGCTGTTGCTGCTGCTGCTCCTCCTGCTGTTGTCTCTCATGCTGCTGCTTCTGCTTCTGCTACTGCTGCCATTCCAGTACTTGCAATAGACCTAAGGTCTTTGCTGTCTACTTTTGATACTGCTTACTTCAGCTGCCTTCCAGAAGTCTATGCTGTCCAGCCCCCAGAGGTTCCTGCTGCCCAGTCAGAAGATTTGTCCAGGGCTCTAGTGCCCTTCTCCTGCTGTGACCCCAGAATCATCTCTGATTTTATTCAGTCAGTGACTGCTGCTTATGATGATGCTGCTGCTGCTGCTGCTGAAGACAATGCTGTGTCTACCTCTGGAATTGCTGTTGCTACTGAGGAAGAAATTGTTTCAATTGCTGCTGTTGAGCCCTCATCCCAGGATGTTTTGATGACAGAGGCTATTGATGTTGAGCCTGCTGTAGATGTTGTTATTGTTGTCTCTGAACCTGCTGCTGCCAAAATTCCTGAAGTAATCTCTGTTGTAACATCTGCTGCTTCTGTATCTGTTACATCTGCTGTTTCTGTTGCCCCATCAGCTGCTGTGAAACTGAAAGAGGATTTGATGAAAAAGCTTGATGCTTTATATGATGCACAAAGTTCTGAATCTGAGGATTATAATACTGCTTCTGATGACTCATCTGCCACAATTGCAAGGAAAAGAAAGGCAAGAAGTAAGGCCTTGAAGAGAGTTCCTCCTGCCAAAGTCAGAGATGATAATGATGTTCCATATTATATTCTGCACAATTGCCCAATCTCTGAGCATTGGATGCAATTCTCCAGGAACCAGTTAAAGGCAATGAAGAAGAAGAGGAAGTTTGATAAAGATTCTTCTCAGTCCAAGCACCCTCATCCTCCTCCACCACCTCCACCTGATGCAGGTGCAGGTGGCAGCTCTGCAAGATCAGGCCCTGCTAGAAGCCAGGCTCCCTACCAGCCTCATGCAAGAACATATCAAAGGGAAAGCCAATCTAGGGGGTCCTACTCTAGAAGGGGAGGATATAGGGGAAACCAAAGAGAAACTCAGGTTTACTCCAAAGGACACTCCAGGCAGCATCCTTATTCCAGGGGTGGACATGTTTCTTCTGATACATCTTCAGGTCCATTCCCTTATAAGCTTAGAGAAAATGTGACTGTCAGGACCCCTCAAGAAACCACTTCCAACAGGTATGAGCCACCTGTTCCATTTGAGGATCCTGAGAAAAATCCTATGGCTTGGACTGCAAGGATGAAAGAACTGGCTGCTTTGGATCAGATAAAGAAAGCAAAAGAACAAGGGCTAGACACTTCCAATATATCTACTATGTCAGAGCAAAGGCAAAAAGAGTTAGAAAGATATGCTTCCAGTAAGTTTTTTGATGCAGACAGGTACATGGAGTTGCATCCAGCTGCAGTGGTTCCCAGGGCTTCAAAGCAAATCTATTTGGGTGCAGCTGATGATACCAGATCAAAACAACAAGCTTTAGATCCTAACAGAGAAATTAAAATGGTAAAAGGCAAAGAAAAGGAATAACTCTGTAAGGTGATAATTCTTGACTTCTGTGACTGCCTTCTGGATATCATGTTTATATATCTCTGAGATGGTTCTGTGATGTTTAGCTGTGTTGTTTTTTATGTTTTTGTGACTGTACTCTGTTGTTTGTTTTTCAAAATCTGTAAATAGTTTTCCTAACCCAAATAGGGGGAGATTGTTGGAACACCCTATTACTAATTTGGGTCAGGATCACTATGTCTCTAGGATTCTATGTTTTGACCTTCTGTATAGATTATAGGTCAATTAGAATTGAGTCTAAGGGATCAGGAGTCTAGGTTTGGAAGCTGCCCTGAAGACCCAAGTTTTTCTGGAGACTAAGTCCAAATCGTCGAGCTCAGCACAACGTTTCGTCGAACTCCGGTCGACGATCGTCTAGCTCAACTTTGGCAGATCGTCGAGCTCCATTCGACGATCGCTGAGCTCAAGCCTCAAAATATCGTCGAGCTCTGGTCGACGATCGCTGAGCTCAACTTCTCAATATCGTCGAGCTCCATTCGACGATCGCTGAGCTCAGGTCGACGATTTTGACTCTGAACTGGATCCTTATCTCTGAGCTCAGTTCGACGATCTTTGAGCTCAGATCGACGATTTTCTGCTGCTTACATCTTTCATTTTCGTTGAGCTCAGCTCGACGATAGCAGAGCTCAGTTCGACGTTTTCAGTTGACCTTCAGAATTCTAATTCAAAATCAGATAAAAGTTATTCTGCATTTAAGACAGAAGATCTGCCAGCCGTTTTCATTTACTTCTGGAGCAAGTTTCAAGGGATTTTCTAAGGAACAAATCAGTGGACTTTCCTTCAGAACATATTATACAATTAAGGCTGTAATTAATTCAGACCAACGGCTATCTTTGACAGAGCAATTTTCCTATTGAGATTCAGAGAATAAAAGACAGAATGTTTTTGAATCAAAAAAAAAGAAGACAGACAAGAACAAGAGAATAGAGAAAGACAAGTAGAGGACACCTCTCTATACACAGAGACTCTCTCAATCTTCTGTCAACAAGAATTCAGAAGAACACTCATCAAAAAGAGATCAAGCTTTCAAACATTCTTCAGATCTCTTCAGCTCTCAAGTGTTCAAGGCCAACATCATCTCAAGACTCCAGACACTCAACATTTCAGCTTGCTGAAATCATCATCTGCTGGAGATCTATTTTTGAAGGCCTATCACCCTCAGCAAAGCTCATCTTCCTGAAGTTTTCAAGGACTCAGGGGGAGCTTTGACAACATCACTGAATCCACATAGTCTTCTCAGTTGCTTGAGAAAGAGAAGACTGCCATAACTCTCTCACCCCCAATCTGTAAAGGGTTTTTCAAACTCCCTTCAAAAGTTTGAATCTGGTTTTTGAGCACCTTGTCAAAAGCTCATTGGTGGCAAGACACCTGATCAAAAAATCTGATCTGGTTTTTGAGCACCTTATCAAAAGCTCATTGGTGCCCAGGACACCTGATCAACTCATCCTGCAGTGGATTCCTACCTAGGGTGGTAGAAGAGTGGATGTACCCAAGTTGGGGAACCACTATATTTCCTTGTGTCATCTGGTTGTGCATGTTTTCTTTTTGTTTCTGGCCTAGATTTTCTTGTGCTTAGTTTCTGCATAGATTAGATTTGTGGTTAATTTTACCTCTGCTTCCCTGCTTACACTCATTACAGCAATTGTTGTAAAGCTTTGCAAAAAGTTTTCTTTGTGTTTTCAAAAAGCACCATATACTCTATTCACCCCCCCTTTAGAGTATATCAGATCTAGTTTCCCCTTTCATATGTTGTTGCAGATCTACGAGAAGAGGAGGAATATCCTGCTGCTAGGATAGGAATCAGGGCCCCTTTGTCACACTCAGACAGTGATAATGAGGAGGATGAAGAAGACTATGGATGTCATGGTTTGATGGCATCTTCCTCTGACTATGAGACCAGTCCAAATACTAGTTCATATTCATCCTATGATAAAGATTGCTCAGAATCTGAGACCGATGTCAATCAATTGATTGACAAGTATAGACTACTCCTAGATGCTCTAAAGAAGAGCAGAATTCTTGCCAAAAGGCAAGTCAAGGAGATAGAAGTCCTAATGCCTTATAAAACTCTTTATAACAATAAATATATTGAGTTCTATAAGAAAAGTCATGAGGTGTCTGAAATCAAGAAAAGACTTGAGTGTCAGACTTTTCTTCTAGAAGAGAAGAAAAAGCTTATTAGATATCTGGAACAAAAGCTCACAGAGAGATTGGGGATTGTGATTAACCCTTCTCAGTCACAGGGTCAGTTGCCAAAAGCTGCAACTTGCCCAGTCCCTAAGAAGTTGGGTATTAATCACATCAATCATCATTTCAAATCTGAATTCCCTGATAAGAGGACAGTGTTTCAAAAGACAAATTCACCTTCTAAAACTGTCAAGTTTGCACCACTCCAAAAGGATCAATCAAATGTGTGTTCCACTAGTGTGGTGAAGGCATATGATCCAAGAAAGATTGATATTGTCCACTCTAGCTACAAAGTTCAGGAGAAGTTCTTTATATTTGGATCCAAATATCCTTTATCTAAGGAAATGAGAGAGTCCACTATATGGCAGGCTCCAAAAATACATCAGGCTTATACTAGACTAGCTATATTTAGTCCCTCGGCACCTTCACTCAGGAAGAAGGGGGCAACATCATGCAATGCTCATCCAGCAAAGTCAGGTGTTGCTCACTTCTCTCATGGACGGCAATTTTGTGCTGGCCTAAAGAGAAGATACAACATTCATAAATGTTGGTGCTGTCGAAAAATGGGTCACTTTGTTATTGATTGTTGTCATAACCTGAATGTGACTAGTGGATAGAATGGTGCTCAGCCCGGGCAGAGAGTTGGGCAAAAGTTTTATGATGCTAACAAGAACCTATGACCCATTTATCACCGGGTCCATAAGTGTAAATGAATTCTGTTTTACAGGACAGACCAAGTACCTGTCCAATTAAGACTTGGTATTTGGACAATGGGTGTTCCAGTCAAATGTATGGAACAGGATAGTTGCTCCAAGAATACACTCCAGGAAAAGCAACAAATTAAGATTGAGGTTGTCAAGAATGTAATTCTCAAAAGCTAGAGGAAGCAAACCTCAAGGTAAGTCTCTCTCTTCTATATATAGATTAAGTTTGCTAATTAATAGTAATGTTAGATATGCTCAGGCTGAACCTAATCAAGCACATCAAATAGAAAACAATAATTCAATTATCTATACTGTTAATTTTTGTAGGCTTTATTCTAAAAGTCAAATATCTTATTAGCAAACTTTAAGGTAAACCAATGCATAAATTGGAGTGCCAATAGAATTGGCTCATTAACATGTTAGGTCCCCTTCTATTTAAAATTAATAAAAATTTTATTAAGTCAAATAGATTGTACATCCAATCAGTGAGGGAAGCCACAAATTAAATATGCAGTGAATAAGTAGAAGAAAAGCTGAGAGGTAGAAGAATCAAAGCACTAAATCACTTGGTTCATAATAGGAAGTGTAACACAACCGGTTAAAATGAAATGTATAAGTTTTAGGCTAAAAATGCTTAATTGATAATTGAACCCTTTTGGTATAAACAGAAAGGCGACAAGAGACGAAAAGCCACTCCACTTTTTAAAAGCATTAACCCTAGCAGTCGAGACCGAAAGCCTCTCTGCGTCTTGCCGCACTAGAAAAATGGCGCCAAATGTCATCAAGGAACTCCAAGAAGGATACGAAATTGTGAGGGATGGATTCAGTCATGCCTCTCCAGTGATTAAAGTAGTAATAAGGATGATTGAAATCACAGGCCTGGTGTACGCCCTGTCCGAACCCTCCACCATTCTTAAAAAGGAGTTAGTTGAATTCTTCTCAAACATTAAAGTGTCTTCCTCTCAGAACTCTCTTAAATCTAAGATTGAAGATATTAAAATAAGAGTAAACCCTAAGAGACTAGAAAAGGCCCTTCATATACCCTTCGTCAACCCTAGCGAGGAAGAAGAGCTCGTCGTCACGGACAGAGACAATGCTCTCAGATGGTATGGATACAATGAGGCCAAATCTGGGTCTCTTAAAAGAAAATTCTTCAATCAGAGAGGTAAATTGCTAGCAGATATTATAGGAAAAGCCCTTATCTGCAAACCTGAATCACATGACACTATCTCCAAGTCCATGTTTGATGTCATGACCAGAATTATCCATAATAGAAAGACCTCATTGTCTTCTCATTGGTAGACTGTATACCCTCTCCAAACTTGGGCAGAATTCTTTCTTTATACCTAGTGAACACCTATCCTGATACCTTCAAACAGGAACATGGGGTGAAGATTCACTACCTAAAGAGAATGGATATAAAGACTCTGCACAGATTCACTAGGGTCCTACCAATAAGCCAACCTTCAACAATAAAGGACTCCTCTAAGGGCACAAGGAAGAAACCTACTGAGGAAGAAAGAACCTCCAGCCCTGAACCTGAGCTTGGATCATCCTCTCCAGCTGACATTAGTCTGCAGGTTGACTTATCACTCAATTAATCCTCTGCAAACATTCAACTCCAGGACACTATAGTGCATGTTGATAAAATCCATGCCAGCCCTAGTTTAAGACAAATGTCAAAGATTGGCAATGAGGAAGAAGTTAATGTAGAGGATGAGACAGATATGGCAGAAGACAACCATGAGCCTCCTGAAGCTTTAGATACTTATCTTGATAGATCAAGCCCAGAGAAGGATGCTCAGTTTGAGTGGGAGCATGATCAGATGGATCTGACAAACTTGGATCAAGTTGTCAACAGAATAGTTGAGTCTACACCCACTACAGTTAATACTCACACCCTCTTAATTAATAGTGTTAATACAGCTTTAGCTAAGGAAATGTTTCCTACTATATGTGTTGGAGTTGAAGGGGAGCCTTCTCAGATCCCTGCTCAGAATGTTGTACCTCCTCCGATGAGCAATACTTCATCTACCCCCATCTCCAATGAGGAATTTCCAAATCAAATCAAAGCACTCTTGGATGCTCAGACCACAACCCTCAAGGAGTATGTTGATCAATCAGTTGCCAAACTGAGGGATGACTTGACAACCAAAGTGTTGGTGTGTGGCAAGCCCTCCCTCACCCTCTTCGACATGGGGGCATCACACAATTTCGTCTCAGAGGAAATCTCTCACTTAAACAAACAGGTCACCACCTGGTTTGATAGGGCTGGAACTGCTGGCATCAAACTGACCACCCTCATGCAATCCTTGGACACAAGCCAAAAACTCTCTACAGCTGACATAGGATATGTCAAGCATTATATAAGTACAACTGATAAGGTGATCAAGGGTGCAGCAGATCATGTTTATCAGCATATCACCAATGTTGTCTTCCAATCTATGAAGGAGGCAATACTTCTGAAAGATGAGTTGTTTGCTGACAATGAAAGAATATTCAATTCTATATCAAGCAAGAAAAAAGCCAACACCACCTTACTGCAAAAGACCATCTCTGAAGAAGGCATAAAGGGGGAGAGTAGCCATGCTAAGGCAACAACACTCATTGAAGATCAAGCCTTCAATATAAGTCAAGGCACCAGGGTGGGACTACACCTGCCTCTCCTAGACAGAAAGAGGCTAGAGGACCTAGACTTCCCAGGACAAGCTAGAATTACACAGAATGCACAGCTTGCTGCCAGAAGAAAGAGGGAAGGAACTCAAATGGCTGAAGAGTTTATGTCAAAGAGGAGAGCTGAGAACAGAGATGATCCAGACTATGAACAGCTAAGTGATGCCTCTGAATCCATCATTGTCAATACTTGGGTAAGCCATGGATAAATTTTAAAGAATATTGATAGTGTATATCCTTCTGAGGAATGGATAAAGCATTTAGAAAGAAATTCCCTAAGGGAAAGAGTATTCAAAGAGAATCTGATAAGGAAGAGCAACCCTAAGAAAATATCTTCCAGATATATTCCAAAGTCATTCCTCTACTTCAAGAGGCAGAAGAACAATGCAGAAAACTTGAAGAAGACTGCTGCAACCATGGATGCTGGTGCAAGTTCATCAAAGAATAGCTGATAGAAGACTACAAGACTTAAGTTTATTTAAAAATTTTCTAATATATGTTTTGTAATGAATCTCAACAATATAAAAATTTCAAATTTCTATCAAGGAAATGAATATGTTTTGGATCTGACTACATTGATGTGACAAATGTGCTTGAAATTTTCACTTACATATCTGTGTTTGATAAATAAGCTTTTCCTTGACATATATCTTATAATCACAAATCTTATCTACCACAGTTTGACTAAAGATATCTAAATTAGTTAATGAGTAGGTTCATCATGATCATAATTTTTATCTATTTAATGATTAATAAAGCTTTGGTTGTTAATCATACTATCATATTATCAATGATAGATAATTCACATGTACCATTGATCTTTCAATCATAGTGGTAAGCCATCTCATCCAAGGGGAGTTATCATATACTGGGTTGGGTAGTTGTCATGATAATGTTATCATTTGACCAACCATGATATTTCTTGTGTTGATGCACCTTAGCATAGATGGGTGTTTGCCTTCTTCAAATAGGGGGAGAGTGTTGGGAATTGTTCCCCACAATGTTCCTCAGGATTTGAAGGGGAATCACCAATCATGCTAAGGAGCATAATGTATTTGATGTGTGATTTAGTTCATGCATGCAGGTAGTCCATAATTAGACAGGTGAAGAAAATGAGTTTGGTAGTAAACTCAAAATTTCGTCGAGCTTAGCACGAAGTTCGTCGAGCTCAGCTCATTGATCGTCGAGCTCAACCCAACATTCCTTGGGATAAGCACAAGAGCTCAGTTTGAAATTTTGTCGAGCTTAGCTTGAAGTTCGTCGAGCTCATGTTACAATTCGTCGAGTTCAGCTTACAAATCGTCGAACTCAGCTCAACACTTGTTAAGCTAAAGCCAGAAAAATAAACTAAGGCAAAAAGCGCTGAGACCGCTGAGAAGATCAGAGTTTGTCGAGTTCATCCCACAGATCATCGAACGCAACAAAAGCCAGAGAAACTGACTAAAGCAAAAAAGCGCTGAGACTGCTGAGATGGTGCTGAGATGGCTGAGAAGAAGGTGTTGAGACCGCTGAGATAGCTGAGATAGCTGAGAAGAAGGCGTTGAGAGTGTTGAGACAACGGAGACAAAACTGGCTAAATTTCTCTAAGTCCAGAAGCGTTAAGTGAAGTAGGTTCACTCAACGCTTCTAAGGAAGAAGGAAGCCTTGAGACAAAACTAGCTAGATTTCTCTAAGTCCAGAAGCGTTGAGTGAAGCAAGTTCACTCAATGCTTCTAATGAAGAAGGAAGCGTTGAGACAGTTAAGAGGAAATCCGCTGAGACAGAAGATAGTCTCAGCTGAGAAGCAAAAACCGTGGCGACTGAACTGCTGAGATAGATACTTGTCTCAGCTAATAAGAAGAAAACGTTGAGACAAAGGCCTATCACAGCTATTATGAAGAAACCGCTGAGACCGCTGAGTCAGAACTACTGAGACAAATCCAGAGAAATTCACAAGCTCAGAAGTGCTGAGAGCCAAGACAGATGGCGTTGAGTGACTTAACATCACTCAACGCTTCATGGATTTCTGGAATATTTTCTAAGTCTAGATGGTGATGACCTTTGCTGACGTCATCAAAGTCAACTCACATGTAGCCGTTGCGGGAAGGCTGCAGTGGCGCCGAAAGCTGCCTTATCCTTTTTTGAATAAGTTGGGGCTCACCAAACCTTGGCTGGGGCCCACATATAAGTGTGTCGTTGATTCAAATCAACGCATATAAAAAGGAAAATTAAAAGGGATTAGGGCAACGAACAAAAAACAGAAAGAAAAAGAGATTGAACGGAAAAAGAAAATTAGAGGCTGCTAGACGTCATCTTCTCCACCAAACTTGAAAGCTAAAGTCTAGCCGGGATAGCCGCCAAGGCAAAGGAAGTCAGCTGAGCACTTCAAGCTTAGCAAGTTAGTTCTTCTAAGAATAGAGAAGTTGATTCTACCGTTCAGCAAGCTGGTTGCTGTTTTTCTATGCAGCAGAAAAGAGATAGTTGTAGAAGAGGACTTATTCCTTCTACAGCAAGTGTGCTGAACTGAAATCTGCTCAGTCCAGCAAGGTATACTCAGAGATTTATCTCTAAGTCAGTTGTTTATTTTTCTTAAACTATTCTGTATTATTTTCTTGTAGGATTCAGTTTATCTGAATCTGAGTGTAGGGCACTTTGTGCGTGAGGTAGGTGACTAATTAGTCACTGAGGTAGGTGCTCTGTTGGGGTACTGAGGTAGGATCTAAGTGTGGATCTGAGCTATAATGCTTAATTGCCTGAGGTAGGAGAGTGCTGCTCTTTGAAATAGGGTTCAAGTGTGGATCTGAGGTAGGGCTATCCTCCCAGCCTGAGTGTAGGGTCTTGTTCCTGAGGTAGTTAACTGGAGAGTCACTGAGCTGTATGTGGCAAGTGTGTCATTGAGTTGTAGGCCTTAGAGGAGGGTGGGCTGTAGGTACCTAGAAGGGTACTGAGTTGTAAGAGTGTTGCAACACTCTGAGAGTAGTGATGTGTGCTTGAAGCTGTAGGGCTGAAGAGCCTGAGTTGTAGGCCTTAGAAATATGGCTAAGGTAGGTGATCAGTGGATCACTAAGCTGTAGGAGTCCTGCAGGGCTCTAAGATAGGTGTAAGCTCTGAGGAGCATTTTGGTGGAGTTTGTGCTTAGTCCAACAAATCAGTTGGATATGTGGGAGGGAAAGTGGATGTACCCAATTGGGGAACCACTATAAATCTTTGTGATTGCTGTGTTGCTTGTTTTCCTTTTTATTGCAGGATCTAAGTACAAGCTCTAGATAGTTTGATTGAAAACAGCAAAAGAATTGATAAAAATTCAAAGACCTATTCACCCCCTCCCCCTCTAGGTGATTAGCTATCCTTGAGTTAAATAACTTTCAAGGGTTATCCTCAACAAAAAGACTAATAGGGGAAGAGTAGTTTTTGATAGGATTGTAGAATGTATCCAAGAGCTAAACCTGGGTAGACTTCTGTCTCTATTTCTGCTTAAGAGTGTTCCAGGGATCCTTAATCTAAGGCTAGGAACAAGAATCTACCAGATGAGGAGTATGGATTCAAATATGCTTGAGAGGTGGGAAAGAGTTCTGCAACCACAACTGTCAGGCTCAAAGAAGAAGGAAAAGGCAGTCATAGTTCTAGTGGAAAGCACAGATAGTAGCTCATCAGAACAGGCTGAGGAAGAGCCTCATGATCCAAACCTTTCCCAATCTACTGAAGAGACATGGAGAGACACAAGTGCTCAGGTATCATTTTATTCTGAGCCTGCATCAATGATTCAAGTAAGTAGAACTTAGTCTGAAGAACTTGTTATGGAGGAGGCAATAGATATACCTCTAGCTGAGGTTGCAAAACAAGTTGCTGAAGAAATAGTGAAATAGATTTTTCAGGAGATAGTAGAGGAGACAGTCAAAACTCTAGCTCCTATTGAAAAGGAAACTGCTCCCATATACCTAGTTCCACAAGGTGGATACAACCCTCAAAAGTGAAGGGGGAAAACTTCTAGAGCAAGTGATGGAAGAAGCTCTTACTGAGGGGGAGCAAATACAGATTCTGCAAAAAAGATATTCAACTTCCTCTTGTGAATGAACAACCTACAAATACCATCATAGCTGATGCCCTTAATGTCCCTGTGCACATGGCAGAGATTGAGGAGGAGATTCAACTTGAACTCCCTGCTCAAGGGATAGGTTTTAATATAGAATCTTCAGAATCAGATAAGGGAACAGCTATTGCTGCTGATAACATGGAAACTCAACATTATTCAGAGTTTGATGTGACTGACTCAACTGCAAGAGAAAAACTCAGGCCAGAGCAACAACCAGTTTGTGATGAAGGCACATCCCATCAAGCTGATCTCATGTCAGGCACCTTCTTAGCCAAGCTGAAAGGATTACTGGATGAACAGAGAAGGCAATTGGAGAATTTTGTTGATGATTCAATAAAGAACCTCAGAAATGATTTGACAACAGAGATCAAATCCATCATATTTGAAGTTAATCTACTAAAGGCCCAGACTGTCAAATTCTTCTTAAGAGTAGCTCATGCAATTGACTTTACTCAGAGCAAGTTGGAAGAGATCGGCACTCTTCACAATGCACTTATGGAAAATTAGAATATTCTTTATGGAAACATGTTGGTTGTCCACAGTGCAGAGAAGGAATTGTTGGAAAAGCACAAAAATATTCTTGAAAGGAGGATGGATGTCTATACTCAAGTTCTAGATGATCATGTATGCAAAGTCAAGCACCATGTCACCTTTGGTATTGACCATCTGGATGAACAGTTGATAAAGGCCAGCACCTCCCTGACTCAGAGGATATGTGAAGAAGTCAAAAAGGGGAAGAATGGTGTCATAAAGGGCAACACTGAAAATGATGTCTAAACCACAAATGTGCTAAGGGGATCCTTTGGGCTTGAACAGCTATCATATGACAATATCCCTATTATTCCTGACCAGATTCATCAAGCACTGCAAGAAGGTAATTATGGTACCCAATACCCTGATCAACATGTAGAATAATATGTTACTCAACAATATGACACTTAACAGTATCATACTTAAGATGGAGCACAGTGTGCTGAACCCTCTACAGCAGCTGAAGATCCCACATTCAGCCCCACTGTTGAGCAAAAGTTAAGGGCCAAAGGAAATTTTTTTGCTCAGGAAGAAGAAGAAGTCGGGATGAGTAAGAAGAGATACAGGGAAGAGATGGAAGCAAGGCCTGATTTTGAACAGTGGATTCCTCAATCAAGGACCATAATTCTGTATGTCTGGGATCTTGTTAAGAACAAGAAAACTGAAAAGGGAAAGCTCTACATCTCCCTGGAGTGGGCCAAGCTAGAGAAAAATGAAAGGGATAGAAGAAAGTTCAAGAAGGACAAGTGGCTAGTGTTGAAATTTGTGAAGTGGAAGTGGTTGACGGGACAGGCCGGGCGGCCTAGGCGGACAGCGTTGGCGGACTAGGCGGACTGGGCGGACTGTTGTGTGTGGCCTGGTGGAAAGTCTAGTGGAAGACGGCTGTTCTGAGCGGATAGAGGCTTGCAGACTGGTGCATTGCTCAATGGCCGTGGTGCAAGCTTCTGCTGATTGACGGTTTGGCTCATGTCCGCGGGAAGCTTGCGGACTGGCGTGTCCGCGGTACGGGCTGTTGCGGACTGGGCTTAGAGCTTGGCTGAGGCCTTGTCGAGCTCTGGTGTTACATCAGGTGTTTGATGTGGAGGTCGTTGGCGGACTGGTGTGTGGAGTCCGGTAGATGGCTGCTGCGTTGGGCAGGTGTGCGAGTAGCTTGCGGACTGCTGGTGGTCTGTGTGCTAGGATGTTTGGCGGACGGGAGTTTATGTCCGTCATGCCCGCATTGGCCTTTGATGGTTTTGGACTTGGTCACATTCTGTGCCAAGACCATGGTGTCCGCCGTGTCCGCCAAGTCCGCTGTTGACCGGGCGGACTGTTGCTATCTGCCTTTGGTCGTGGACTTGTGGCGGATTGAGGCTTGAGTCTTGCGGACTGCCTCGAGTTTGTGCGGACTGCCATTGAAGGGGGTTGCTGTCCTGCAGTGGTTGGAGGCTTTGCAGGCTGATGCCTTGTCCGCATAGCTTAGGCGGACTGAAGTGGGTTCTCCAATGTTGTCTTGCTCCTGGCAGTTTTCCTTGGTATCCGGCTAAGTCCTTGCGGACTCGATGGACGGTGTTTTGCTATCGCGCGAGCTGGGGTGGTGTCTCTATCTCTACGGCGGTGACTACACTCCTCACCTCGCATATAAATAGGACCCCCCTGGCAGGTCTACAGTAACTGAGTGAACAGTAAGTTGGGTTTGGCGAGGTGTTGTGGTCTCAGTTTGTCTGTCCGCGCGGATTGATTCAGGGCGGACGGTTTGCTGTGTACAGGTCGCGCGGGTAGCTTCAAGGAGCCAGGAGTTTGGCTATGACTTCGGTCAAGTACTTGGAAGTTGTGCGGTCTCTGCGGATTCAGCAGGAGGTCGCTCTGCATCTTGTCAACTCTGTTTTCAACTTTGCCAGCTTCAATAACCTGTCCGCCGGCTTCAGGCGGGTAGGCGGTGTGTTCCTCAGTTCAGCTTCAGCAGGAGACGAATAACGGTGTGTCCGCACGGCCTCGCGGCTTCGGCGGACTCCGTGGCTATTCGGCGGATTGAAGCTTAAGTTCGGGCGATCTCCGGGGACTCAGTGACCTCGGCGACCTCGGCGGTCTCGGTGGACTCCGGTGCTGTCCGCCCGGCTTGATGTTTTGTGCTTTCTGTTTACAGCTGTTTATACTAGCGAAATCATGTCTCGCTATGTATACCTCGTTTCGTAAAAAAGTTAAATGAATATAAGATCTGCTTGTGCTTCCATTGTTTGTTGGGATTAGTCTTGTTCCTTGGTTTTCCGCTGGTTCAACGTGAGAACTGGGTAGTGTCGAAGATATTAATTTGGCGTTTGGGCTACCTTGCTGACCACGCTGGGAAAATTTTAACATGGTATCAGAGCCAGGTTCAGTTGCGTGAGCGGAAGTCAACCCATGTTGTTACTCAGGGCTTGAGTGGTGTTCAACCTGTGTTGTTGCTCTGAGCTTCTGAAAGGTTGCCAACAGGTGTTGCAATGGAATGGAGCTTTGCAAGGGGTCTTGGGATTGAACTCTTAACACCGACTAACTTTAAGAAGTGGAAGTCGTGCATGAAGAGTTATCTTCTTGGCGAGGAGCTGTGGGAAGTCATCGGTGGTGACAACAAACGGGAAGTGACTGTTGCGTTCGGTACTGCTGAGTAGGTTAGGCTCTGGAGGAAAACAAATGCTAAGGCGGAGTTTATCCTCAAGAGGGCCGTGTCTCCAGAACTATTTGATCACATCGTTGGATGTGAGTCGGTTGCTGATATTTGGACAACCATTGATGAGTTGTTCAATAGGAAGAATGTGGCACGGCTTCAGTTTCTGGAGAATGAGTTGGCTAGGGCAACTCAGGGAGACCTTTCCATCTCAAATTACTTCTTAAAGATAAAGAGCTTGTGTGCTGAGCTATCGGCACTGGATCCTGATGAGCCTATCTCTGAGGCTAAGATGAAAAGGCACATAATCCGCGGCTTGCGGAAGGAGTATATGGCCTTTGTGACATTTGTTCAAGGGTGGGCTACTCAGCCGTCTTTGCTGGAGTTGGAGAATCTGCTTGCATCGCAGGAGAGCTTGGCAAGGCAGATGGCTGGAGTTAATCTTAATCAGGAAGGCAGCGAAGCTCTCTTCTCAGGCAAGAAGAAAGGATGGGAAGGGAAGAAGAAGAATAAGGTGCAGGTCGCTGGTGAGAAGGAGACTTCAACTTCATATAAGCCGGAGAGGAGCAATGCTCCTAAGGACTGGAAGAAGAATTTGAAGTGCTACCGGTGTCATCAGCGAGGGCACTTCAAGCGGGACTGCAAGGTCAAACTTCAGCCTGGGCATGATGCGGGAAAGGAGGAAACTTGCTCGAGAAGTGAAGAAGCAGAATGGGGCGGAGCTTTTATGACGGGCACTTATGTCCGGGCCTTGTCTGCTGAGGACTTCAACGGCGAGTGGATTGTGGACTCTGGGTGTGGTCATCACCTCACCGGAGACAAGTCGAAGTTCACCTCCATGCAAGCCTACTCAGGTAATGAAGCTATTATCACTGCTGATAATACTGTTTATGCAGTAGAGAAAGAGGGGGTCGTGTCTTTGGGTAGTGATCAGGGGCCACTCATGTTAAGGAGTGTGCATCACGTATCGGGCATGAAGAAGAACCTCTTCTCGGTGACCAATGCGGTGGACGCTGGGTATCACGTTTTGTTTGGGCAAACAGACGTGAGGTTCCTTCGCAATGTATCAGCAGTGAAGGTTGATGTTGCTCATGTTGGAAGGAGGGTGAAGAACTTGTTTGTTCTTGCCACCAATTCTTATGTTGATCATATGAGGGCCAATGATAGCGCTGCTATCTGGCATGAGAGGCTGGGGCATGTTGGCATGGACAAACTGAAGGCGATGGCTAGTAGAAGTTTGGTGAAGGGGTTGCCTGAGTTGTCCTCCTTTGGTGACGGGCATGTTTCCACGGGCTGTCAATACGGTAAGGCACATCGCCTTCCGTTTGATAAATCACAAACAAGGAGCAAGAAACCATTGGAGTGCATTCATGGCGACTTGATGGGACCGACGGTTACTGCCAGCTTTGGTGGAAGCAGATACATGCTTGTCTTGGTTGATGACTACTCAAGGTATACTTGGGTGTACTTCTTAAAGGAGAAGTCTGAAGCCTTCCGTTTGTTTGTGGAGTTTAAGGAGTTAGTAGAAGGCCGGCTTGGCTTGCGTATTAAGAAGCTTAGAACTGATAACGGGGGTGAGTTTGTTTCCTCCGAGTTTTCTAACTTCTGCAGGAAACACGGGATCCAACGGGAGCTTACTTGTGCTCACACTCCACAACAAAATGGGGTAGCGGAGCGGAAGATCCGTCATCTGATGGAGACCTGCAAATGTTGGCTTCATGCGAAAGATATCACAAGGCCCTTGTGGGCAGAGGGGATGTCTTGTGATGCTTATGTCATCAACCGGATGCCACTCAGCCCTATCAACATGAAGAATCCTTTTTATTTGTTGCTGAAGGAGAAGCCAGGTGTGGGACACCTTCGGGTGTTCGGTTCAACTTGCTACGTGCATATCCCGGATGCTTCACGGACTAAGCTGGATGCGAAGGCAAGGAAGCTTGTCTTTGTTGGATACGATGAGCGAAAGAAGGGATGGAAATGCATGGATCCTGTGACAAAGAAGTTCATGGTGTCAAGAGACGTTGTCTTTGATGAGCTGACGTCATATGGAGGTGGCTCGGTTGAGCTAACCGGAAGTAGCAAGGTTGATGAAGCACCGGTGGTGGCTGCTGAAGGCTTGGAAGAGGAGCTTGTTGTTTCACCAGCAGCTCCTGTTGCTTCTAACTCCGAGGCTGAGCCTTCTGGCTCAGGAGGCAGGGGGAGCACTGCTCAATGCTTGCCCCACGTAGGATTTGAGCTCGAAGAAGAAATGGAAGCAGTGAGCAAGGAGCCGACCCTTCGGAGATCAAAGAGGGTTGTTAAGCCACCGGCTCGGTACTGTGATGGGAATGCAGTAAGCTTTGTCTCCTTCTTCTTTGCAGGTCCTCTGGATGAGCGAGAGCCTGCAAACTTCAACGAGGCCACTAGAGTGAAGGAGTGGGAAGGTGTCATGAAAGAAGATATTGATGCTCTGAAGAAGAATGAAACCTGTGACCTTATGCCCAAGGTTGATGGCATTACTCCGGTTACTTGCAAGTGGGTGTATAAGTTGAAGAAGAAGGCTGATGGGAGCATTGATAGGTTCAAGGCTCGCCTGGTCGCTAGAGGATTCTCACAACAGTATGGAGAAGACTATGAGGAGACATTCAGTCCAGTTGCGAAGATGACTTCAGTTAGAGTGGTGATCGCCTTGGCTGCTAGCAAGGGATGGAGGTTGTGGCAACTCAATGTGAAGAATGCCTTTCTTTATGGAGAGATTGACAAGGACATCTTCATGGATCAGCCGCTTGGTTTTGTCTCTGAAAAGCATCCGGACTATGTCTGCAAACTCAGGAAGGCTCTCTATGGGTTGAAGCAAGCTCTTAGAGCGTGGTATGGGAAGATTGCAGAGCACTTGCAATTCTGTGGATACCTTGCTTCCAACTCGGATTCAAGCTTGTTCGTCAAGAAGAAGGGGGAGCTACAAGTCTTAGTCCTGCTGTATGTGGATGAGATGTTCATCACAGGGAATTCAGAGGGGGAAGTAGCAAGGCTCAGGGCTGAGCTTGTTATACACTTCGAGATGAAAGACTTGGGAGAGTTGCATCACTTTCTCGGTCTTGAGGTGGAGAGGAAGGAGTGCGGGATTCTCATTAGCCAAAAAGGGTATGCAGATCGCATTGTGAAGCGGTTCGGCATGGGCGAAGGGAAGAAGTGCTCTACTCCACTAGAACCTGGGATGAAGCTTCGACGAGATGAGGGAAGGGTTCTTCATGATCCCTTGGTGTTCAGGGCTCTTGTTGGGAGCTTGATTTACCTGACAATTACAAGGCCAGACATTGCTTATGCTGTTGGCCGAGTAAGTCGGTATATGGCTGAACCAAGGCAATCTCATCTAGTGGCGGCGAAGGGTATTCTGAAGTATTTTAAGGTGACTTCTGACATGGGACTCCTCTATGGAAGGGACTCGAAGTTTGCGTTGCTTGGGTACACGGATGCTGACTATGGCGGTGATTCGGATGATCGGAGGTCTACTTCAGGTTATGTGTTCACTTGAGGTTCAGCCATCATCTTGTGGTGTAGCAAGAAGCAGGACTCGGTGTCCGTCTCAACTACGGAGGCAGAGTATAAGGCTTCGTCCTTGGCTGCTCGGGAAGCTATCTGGTTGAGGAGGCTTATAAAGGATGTTCATGAAGAAGTGCAAGGGCCTACTTTACTCCGGGGTGACAATGAGAGTGCTCTGAAACTGGTTAACAATCCAGTGTGTCACGCCAGGACCAAGTATATAGAGATTGATCACCACTTCATCAGGGAGAAGGTGTTGGAGAGATCTCTATTGGTCAGGCATGTACGGAGTGAAGATAATCTTGCTGACATCTTCACTAAGCCACTGACAAAGGGTCCCTTTGAAAGCTTGCGCAGCTTGCTGGGCATGGTCACCACTTCCCACTTCAAGGGGGAGTGTTGAAATTTGTGAAGTGGAAGTGGCTGAGGGGACAGGCCGGGCGGCCTGGGCGGACAGCGTTGGAGGACTAGGCGGACTAGGCAGACTGTTGTGTGCGGCCTGGTGGAAAGTCTAGTGGAAGTCGGTTGTTCTGAGCGGATAGAGGCTTGCAGACTGGTGCATTGCTCAGTGTCCGTGGTGCAAGCTTGTGCTGATTGGCAGTTTGGTTCATGTCCGCGGGAAGCTTGTGGACTGGCGTGTCCGCGGTATGGGCTGTTGCGGACTGGGCTTAGAGCTTGGCTGAGGCCTTGTCGAGATCTGGTGTTACAGCAGGTGTTTGCTGTGGAGGTCGTTGGCGGACTGGTATGTGGAGTCTGGGAGATGGCTGCTGCGTTGGGCAGGTGTGCGAGTAGCTTGCGGACTGCTGGCGGTCTGTGTGCTAGGGTGTTTGGCGGACGGGAGTTTTTGTCCGCCATGCTCGCATTGGCCTTTGATGGTTTTGGACTTGGTCACACTCTGTTCCAAGACCATGGTGTCCGCCGTGTCCGCCAAGTCCGTTGTTGACCGGGCAGACTGTTGCTATCTGCCTTTGGTCGTGGACTTATGGCAGATTGAGGCTTGAGTCTTGCGGACTGCCTCGGGTTTGTGCGGACAGCCATTGAAGGGGGTTGCTGTCCTGCAGTGGTTGGAGGCTTTGTGGGCTGATGCCTTGTCCGCATAGCTTAGGCGGACTGAAGTGGGTTCGCCAATGCTTTCTTGCTCCTGGCGGTTTCCTTGGTATGCGGCTAAGTCCTTGCGGACTCGGCGGACGGTGTTTTGCTATCGCGCGAGCTGGGGTGGTGCCTCTATCTCTAGGGCGGTGACCACACTCCTCACCTCGCCTATAAATAGGACCCCCCCTGGCAGGTCTACAGTAACTGAGTGAACAGTAAGTTGGGTTCGGCGAGGTGTTGCGGTCTCAGTTTGTCTGTCTGCGCGGATTGATTCAGGGCTGATGGTTTGTTGTGTGCAGGTCGCGCGGGTAGCTTCAAGGAGCCAGGAGTTTGGATTTGACTTCGGTCAAGTACTTGGAAGTTGTGCGGTCTCTGTGGATTCAGCAGGAGGTCGTTCTGCAGCTTGTCAACTCTGTTTTCAACACTGCCAGCTTCAATAACCTGTCTGCCGGCTTCAGGCGGGTAGGCGGTATGTTCCTCAGTTCAGCTTCAGCAGGAGACGAATAACGGTGTGTCCGCGCGGCCTCGCTTCTTTGGCGGACTCCGTGGCTATTCGGCGTATTGCAGCTTAAGTTCGGGCGATCTCAGCGGACTCGGCGACCTCGGCGGTCTCGGCAGACTCCGGTGCTGTCCGCCCGGCTTGGTGTTTTGTGTTTTCTGTTTACAGCTGTTTATACTAGCGAAATCATGTCTCGCTATGTATACCTCGTTTCGTAAAGAAGTTAAATGAATATAAGATCTGCTTGTGCTTCCATTGTTTGTTGGGATTAGCCTTGTTCCTTGGTTTTCCGCTGGTTCAACGCGAGAACTGGGTAGTGCCGAAAATATTAATTTGGCGTTTGGGCTACCTTGCTGACCACGCTGAGAAAATTTTAACAGCTAGGCACCTTACCACCGGATGTTGTAGAGCCTGTCAAATATTTCCCAAAGCCATATAGCTACTCCGAGAGGAAGAAAGAGAAGAAGTATAAAGAGAATGTAGAGAAAGTAGCCAAGAAGCCAAGTAGGGGCATAGTGATAAGAGAACCTAAAACATAAAAGTGTTTCATGTTTGTCTTAAGGGCTGTAGGGATTGTATTTTGTCTTATGCACATTATAAAAACAATCATTCCTTCTAATCAATGAAAATCATATGTTTGAATGTGCTTCCATTATTTCTTTCTTCTGATATGTTAATATGTTGTTTATGTGTTGGTGTATATCATTGTCTAAGATTTTGACTTCTTCAAATATGGGGAGATTGTTGGGTCAATTAATCATAATGTCCCAGATTTGAAGAAGGCTTATAGGACAATGATATACATATATTTATATTTGATGCATGCTATAAGTTCTTTGTATGCAGGTGGTTACTTGTTACACTGATTAGATAGGTTGTCTATGCAACAATGACAGGTGGACACAAGGAGGGATGTTGGCATGGAAGAAATCTATCCAACTCCACAGGCATTGAGTGAAGATAGTTCACTCAACGTCGGATGACCAGAAGAATTGAGTCAAGCCCAGATAGTAAAATTCATAGAGAATCTGTCAAAAAAGCTGGTTAAGTCCAGAAGCATTGAGTGGAGGCAGTTCACTTAACGCCTAAAGATAGAAGCATTGAGTAAAGCTTAGGCAGTCAAATCCACAAAAGAATCTGTCAAGAATTCTAGCTAAGTTCAGAAGCGTCGAGTAAGGACAGCTCACTCGACGCCTGATGAGCAAAGCGTTGAGTGGAGCACATGCTGTCAAAGCCTTAGAAGATGAAGACAGAAAATCTGTTTAAGTACAGATGCGTTGAGTGAAGACAGTTCACTCAACGCCAACTCAAGAGAAAATTCAACCAAGTATAGAATCGTTGAGTGAAGACAGTTCACTCAACGCCTCAGCAAGATGAGAGGTTAAGGAAGAAAGCATTGAGTGAAGACAACTCACTCAACACTTCCATACATAGAAAATCAGCTAAGTCCAATTGCGTTGTGTGATGAAGGTTCACTCAACGCCTAATCAGTTAGACCATAAACGTTAATATCCATTGAGTGATAACTGATCGCTCAACGCCTGGTGTTGCAGAAAAACTGTCTAAGTATTTTGGCATTTATTGGCAAGCATTCACTCAACGTATATGCTGAATTGTCTGAATTTGACTAAGTTCACAGGTGCTGACATCAGCAGAAATTAAAATGTTGCGGGAAGTCTACAGTACACAACAAATGGCGTTGCTTGCCTGTTGTACAACATTTAATGCAAAAGTAAACCTGCAGCTACCAACTCCAGGTGGGCTCATTGCTCAAAGAGCCGTTGGACGACGGGATAGAAAAAACAGATCAGTGAGAAGAAATTAACTTTTGGAAATCAATAGAACTTCATATTCTTCCTCTCGACTGTATTGCAGAGCTTGAAGGAGGAGTTCATTCTTCTGTTCTAAAAGTTCAAGCAAGATAACTGTTGATCTACTCATCTTCACCAACAAAGTTCAGAGAGGATTCTCTCTGAGTTATAAGTTACAGCACTAGCAAGCCATAGCTGCAGAGTCTTGACAACTCAAGCTAAACAACTCCTGAAGATACTTTCTTGGAGCTATGAAGAAAGGAGGACAGTGTTAATCTCTACTCAAAAGGAGAAAGTCACAAAGACTCTAGCTTTGGTGTCAAACATCATCAACCAATAACTATTCTTCTGTAGGATCATTTTGATCTGAGAGTAAGCCTAACTTACAAAGGATGAGTGTAGGATCTTTAAGTAGGTCTGAGTCGTAGGATTCAGATATGAATCAGAGTGGTATGGTTTTTGGCCTAAAGTAGGATCTGGTTCAGATCTGAGGTAGGAGAGTCATTCTCTTTGAGTTGTAAGGCTATACTTATAGCCTGAGTTGTAGGACTTTGAGTTAAAGTCTGAGGTAGGGTCTGGTGGGCCTGAGTGGTAGGAGATTATATCTCTGAGTGGTAGGGCTTTGTGCCTTTGGTTTAGGACTTGGAGGAGTCTGAGAGATCCTGAGGGATCTGAGTTATAAGCTCATTGAGCTGAGTTGGAGAAGTTGACTTGTCTAACAAACTGTTAGAAAGGTGGGAGAGATAGTGGATGTGCCCATAATCAAGGAAACCACTATAAATTCATGTGTGTTGTGTGAGTAATCTTGATAACTAACTAACAATAAATCATAACACATCGAGAATAGGGAAATTACTCAAAAGACCTAAAAAATCATTCATCCCCCTCTAGGTGTTTAGCTACTCTTAAAACTAAAGTCTTTCAACGATATTTTTACCAAGCCATTAGATGAAACCAAGTTCAACACCTTCAAATTTGAATTGGGTATGATGAACTTAGTATAGTTTCAGTATCTCTTCATTCATTTTTTTCTTACAGGCAGTATTAATCCATGCAGGTTTACAAAAGAGTTTTAGACTGAGAAGAGAGATGCTCCTGTTGAGGGGGAGCAAGTTCAGTCTGATATTCAGGACAAGCTTGACTCTAGTCTAGAAACTCTCCAGCAAAGACTAGATCAGATTCCTGATGTAAGGGGGAGATTGTCTCTAAGGAACATTTTTGAGTCTAATAAAGACTTTCAAGTGGCCATGCTGCTGCTGATGTACATGTTGATGCACATTCATCAGAGTATATGGTGGATGACTCTGAAGAAAGAGTTTCTACCAGGGACAGAAATAAAGATATCTATGAACCAGGAGACAGTAGGAGCTGCTGTGCACAAATTATGTGGATACAACTTCAGCTAGAGGACTAAACTCTCAAGGTAAGTCATTCACCCTTATAGTGTGACTCATCCAGCATAATTTCTATTGCTGAGAATCATGTCTCACATAGCAAGACTAAGCTTATAGAAATTAGATTTCATTTTATTAATGAACATGTAGAAGTGAAGACATCAGCCTTGAATTTATCCTCACTGACAATCAAGTTGCTGATACCTTCACTTTTCTCTAGTTATCTCGGCTCGGAGGCTCCACCCCTATTTCCTGGCACACGTCATCTGAGTGGTGACTGACCATCCCCTCCACAACATCTTTGAGGGGGTGGAGCACTCAGGAAGGTTGGCAAAGTAGTCGGTGGAGTCGAGTGAGTTCGACATCTCTTTCGTCCTGCGCCTCTCGATCAAGGCCCAAGCAATGACCGACTTTCTGGCTGATTATGTGGTCGAGGTGGCAGAGGCAGAACTCACATGCCCGGTTCCTTGTAAGGTGATGGTAGATGGCACATCGGGAAGACATTCCTTAGGGGTGGGGGTGATCTTGGAGAGCCCTCAAGGAATGAGGATCTAGCAAATGATGGTGGTGCACTTTCCCATAACTAACAACCAGGGCGAGTATGAGGCCGTGATGGAAGGATTGTGCCTGGCCAGGGAGTTGGGGGTGTATGATGTGGAGGTCCTCACTGAGTCCATGGTGGTGGCCTCCCAGATCAATGGGGAGTTTTAGGTTAGGGAACCTACTTTCCAATTATACTTAGAAAAGGTGAGGGGGGTCATCATATGCCACGGGAGGAGAATGAGCAGGTTGTGTTGGGTATTGTATCCACAATTACCTGGATTTGAGGAAGCCACCTGTCAAGCTAAGATGAATTCACAATGTATTTGATGAAACTTCTTAAGTTGTGCTTGTAGTTCTTCCACGCTAAGTGCACACCAATGTCAGGGTGCAGTAGGTCAATATACACGGGTCTGCATGACGTAATCCCTCGTTGAGCAGATCAGTGTGTTGGCCTACGTGTACTCTCTCTATTGGAGTGCACTTACTTTCAAGTACAGGGCCGTGTTTATGCAAGAGAAGACAAGGAGCAAGGATGGGTCAAGGAGCAGCTCTTGAGTGGAAAGACGAAAAATCGTCTAAGTCCTATTTGACGAGAATCACCAAGTGATTCTCGCCGATTCGGCGAGAATCACGTCGAGAATCATTAGTGATTCTCGCCGACTCTTTCCGGCTACCTCAAAACGGTGCCAAGTAAGATTCGGCGAGAATCACTAGTGATTCTCGCCGAACCCATCGTTGAGCAGATCATGAAGACCAAGTTATATTCGTTGAGAATCAACAAGTGATTCGTCGAGAATCACTAACTGATTCTCGCCGATTCGTCGAGAATCACTTGCAATTCTCGCCGATTTTTACTTGGCATTTTCTCGAGATGCTGCTGGACCGGATTCTGCCTCCTGACTGTTTTGAACCAGATTTCGGGTATCTACGTGTGGGACCCACAACGGTCATATTGTAAGGGTCTACAGTGTATAAATACATGGGTATTATTGAATAGGAAATCAGCGAAGAAAAGAAGATATACGCGAGCACGGAAAAACCCTAAATCGCCGCTTCCGCTCCGCCGCCGCCGCTGCCGCTCGCGACAAGGTGTTCGCCGGTTGATCGTGGTTTCGCCCAGATTCTCCTGCGACAGAAGCCTAGCTAAGCTTAGCGTCTCACGTGTCTATCCGGAGATCTCCTGTCTCTCGATTTGTAAATCGGGAAAATCTTCCCCATCCGAATCGATCGAGACGATTGATCCTAGTGTGACCGTTGGTAGACCTAGCTTGCTTCGCTACGAAGTTTGGATCAACAAAGAAGTGTAGCCTCACATCGTTGTTGCCGCCGATCCCGTGAACCTAGCCGTCGCTTATCTTGCCGCCGCCGGTTCCGGGGAGATCCTCTCCAAGAGAGATCTAAGGTCGTGGACTCCTTGTGGACGTCAAGAACACGTCGTCAACAAAGAGGGACATCTTAGTCTCCAAACGAAGTTTGTATCTCGTGTACATTCTATTTTACTTTTGTTGCAAAGGAACGTGTGTTCCGTGATTGTAAGGGTTGGGTGCAACCCGGTTTGTGGGAGTGTTGACTCCTACGTGTGGAAGGGTTCCTTCCGATAGTGCAAGGATTGGATTTCAATCCTGTTGGAGAAGTGACCGAGTCGTCCCTTGTTGGGAGATAGGTCGAAGGGGGAAAGTGGATGTACCCAAGTCGGGGAACCACTATAAATTGCCTGTGTATTCTGTGTGCTGTGCTGTTTATTTTTATTGTGCAGGTACCGACTTAGATTCCGCAAAAAACGCTACACGTCACCTATCCCCCCCCCCCCCATAGGTGAACACAGTTGACACTAGGTGGACTTTCAAGTGGTATCAGAGGGAGGTTACTCATCAAAAAGGTTTACACCTTGAGTAGTATCCTGCCACCAGTGTCAGAAGCATGGAGCTGGATTATGAGATATCGCCACTCAGACTCCCCGCATGTACAAAGGAGTTTTATCCCGTCTGGAGGATGAGAGTGTCGTATCACTTGGATGCCATCGATCCTCGTGCATCTTTCATCCTGGAAGAGGGTCCTTTTATTCCTATGAAGACCTCCGACTCTGGAATTCAAGTGCCCAAGTGCATTGCTGAGATGTCAGAAATGGAGCTTTCATTCTTTAATTTGGATAAGAGGATTCGTCAAATTATCATGGATATCTGGTCTGGAGCTTCTCGCTCTAGATTGGAAAAATGTAGGACGGCTAAATCTCTGTGGATGATGATCTCAGAGCTGATGGGGGGTCAGAGAAAGCTGGAATCTGCTGTCAATCAGAGGATGAAGCGTATGTGGGGGTCCTCACTTCTGAAGATGAAGGCAAGGATCTCTCGGACTGCATCAGAGCTCCAGTGTCCATGTCAGAGACTGAAGAGGCCAGTGAGGAAAGCAGCTCTGATGAGGATGACACAATGGTCACTGGCTCTAATGACAATATCACTGAGGAGCAGGTAACTTCTTCGTCCTGCCCCGTATCTCTTGAAATTTCTGAAGACAGGAACTGCCTTCCTTCAGAAGATGCTGATTCCCTGAAGAGAGCCTTTCAGTCAAGCAACCTACTTGCTGAGGAGCAAGCTCAAGAGATTGCTCGACTGAAGATCTTGTTGGTTCTCCAATTGGCGTCCAACAAGGTCAAGGACTCTAAGATCTCAGCTCTAGAGAGTAGTCTAGAGAATGAGAAACGAATAGTATCAAACTTTTCCAAAGTTGATGCTATAAAGATAAAGCAAGAAAACGGGTGGATCTCCCGGATTATCAATGCGTGGAGAAATGGGGAAACGGTATTCCGACCCCCCACTCCAAGCAGGAAGGCAACTCATCATGCCTTCAGGTATGACCACAGGAATAGTCGTGGTCACTGCAAGGGTGATCTGTCCCCATGTGGAGACACCCATAGTGCAAGGGCCGTCGTGGCCACCCATGAGAGAATACCTAAGGCTCATTCTGAGCCCTTTGTATTCACTGCCACTGCCTCAACTCGGTGTGAATCTGCATGTCCCAGCTCACAGAAGACTTCTCACCACCCGAGGACACAGAATAGGGAGGATAGAAGTCATGGTGTAAGTTTTCAAGGGGCCTCAGGAAGGGGGATGCCTGAAAGAAATGCACTACCTTCCCGGTCTCATGACGCTCACAACATGCATTCCTTCCACCCTTCCACGTGTCACGATGGAAGAGGAAATTTTGTGAGGCGATCATGCTCTATCCCGTTTAGACCTAGGACCGTGACTACCTCAGTCACTAGATCAGGTCGGAAACGGCGATACAACATTCACCCATGTTGGTGCTGTGGCAAAGTGGGGCACTTTACCATCGACTGTTGGCACAACCCCTCTGTGCCAAAGGCAAGGGCTTATCCACATTCATGGGACAGAGGTAGTCTTCCTGACAGGTTTTCTAAAGGAAGACAGTCGAGTGCTTATGCTAACAGGAACCTAGGACCCAATATGATTTGGGTTCCTAAGGTAAGGTAATTCCTTTTTGCAGGGTAGTCTAGGTTCCCGTAAATATGATGGGAACTGGACAGTAGGTGTTCCAAGACTGAATTGGAACATGCATCTGGAATAACAGAAGTAATATCTATATAAGCATACTCACATCGAGCACCTGGTATGTTATAGTCAGAGAGACTAAATGTTAACTCTCATAATCCCAGGTACTTTTGATCAGTTCAAGGACTTGAGTCATATTGTATCCACATTTACTTATATATCTATATATATGTATATTTATACTTATGCTTATACATATGTGTGTGCACCTCTAAGGACAGGTTAACTCGATACATACAAACCTTTTATACATCAATAAAGAGTCAACAAAGATATGTCATTGTGAATCTCGACAACTCACAATTGACATCAAGAAGTGTTTGGAAAAGCCCCGTTCAAATCCAAATAGATTGGCTTTAAGATATATATATACTTGTAATTTTTAAATTGACTTGACATAAGAAGAATTCGAAAATGTTGCAATGCCTCTTAACTTGAAGATTCCTAGTAAAGAAACCTTTCGATTTCGACTTAGACAAATCCCGCCGACCTTTCATTTCCACGGGAAACTTACCGCAGCATACTCGTCGAATGAGCTGAAATCCCGCCGACCCTTTATATACTTAGAATCCCGCAGACCCTTCGCCTTCCATAAGAATCCCGCCGAAGGAGCAAATCTCGCCGCACTTCACAGGAAATACGCCAAATCCCGCAAGAGTTCATCAGCAGGAAAGCTCGCCGAATCCCGCAGGAAAGCTCGCCAAAGCTCGCCAAATCCCGCAAGAGTTCCTCCGCCGCCTCTTCCCTTACCCGCCGACTCGCCGAAACCCGCAGGAAAGCTCGCCGAATCAACTCCTCCGCCGGAAACTCGTCGACTCCTGCAAAAATCTCGCCGAACCGATCTCCATCGAAGGTCTCCCGCCGATTCCCGCTGGAATCTCTCCTAATCATCTTCCCCTTTCATCGTTGCTCACCGCAAGTTTCTCGCAGGACGCTCACCTTGCTCTTGGAAGCTCTTCCGGTTTCGAGTCTTGCCTCCAGGAATTTCTCGGCGTACACTCATCGGGTGTCCCTCGTCTTCATCGCACTAACCCACCGTCTACACCTTTAGGTAACCCTCCCTCACCCTTACTTGGACTTGATCGCTAGTGTCGCATCCTTTTTGATTTTTGATTAAGCGTAGAATAGGGCTTCTCTCCTTAGATCTGCAATGGCTCCAAGGACAACTGCTGGGTTGGTCACTGGTTGCGAGCTTGTTCGAACTGGGTTCTCTCACGCCTCTGACGAATTCAGAAACATCATTCTGATGCTGGAAGAGGCTGGGCTATCTTTCGTCCTGGAGCACCCCTGCAAAATCTTGGACAAAGAGGTGCTGGAGTTCTTCGCTACCGCAAGACTCCGAAATGGCGACTCACTAATCAAAAGCAAGGTGGCTGGGGCAAAGGTCAAGATGTCTGCCAGCAAGCTGACCCGCTTCCTGCAGCTCTCTAGCTCGGAGGACGAGGACTATCTTGAGGAAGAAGACAAAAGCAGGACTCTCCTATTCTGTGGTCTCACACGAGGAACTCGGTCGATCAAGCGCAAGGATATGAATGAAGAAGGGAAGCTTCTGTCTGACATAATTGGAAAGGTGCTCATCTGCAAGTCGGGCTCTCATGACCATATCTCAGCGGATATGTTCAAGGTCCTGATAGCTATTGTCTGCCGTAAAAGGTTCAACTGGGGGGCGTTGTTGTTCGAGAAGATAAAGGACACCTTGAGCTCTCCGAGTTTTGGCCGCATCATAAGTCTGTTTCTAAATCAGCTAAATGGAGACAAGTTTGACATGAGTAAAGGTGTTCCTTTACACTACTTGAAGAAGATGGACTCAAGTGTGTTTGACCGATGGGAGAGGCGTATTGGGCAGACTGCCGTGGAAGAACAACAGGGAGTATCTCCAGCAGTCACCCCCAGTGAAATTCCTGACACTTTGACTGCAGGAATCGAGGGGGAGCCTCCACCCCCTCATACTGATGTAGTATCCTACATCTCCCAGCTGGCCAGAGATGCTGTGGCAGATCTACACCAAGAAAGTGAACCTGAGCTGGAGCATGGGGAGGCCCCGAACCGAAACGATCAAGGAGCCGAAGCTACTGTACAGGAGACAGCTGACAAAGAGTTGGAAGAGGCTGCTGATGAAGATGATTTCATGGATGATGACGGAGAGGAAGACGGGAATGAGGGACATGAAGCATTGGAGGCTCCGGATCTCTTTGAACCTCCATCTGACAAGCATGCACCAGTGGAGGGGGAGTCAGAAAAATCTACAGAGGCCGCCAGCATTCCCCCATTAGAGACTGTGATTGTATCCAGCTCTACAGATGCGTCTGCTGACGAGCAAGGCCAAGAAGTGCCTCCGGCTCTTCCATTACGAGATGAGCTAGCCTCTCACACGGTAAATGTCATTCAGGGCATAGTGAATGAACTTAAGGCCTCTTTTGATAGAGCTCAGAATAAAATGCTGCAAAGGATTAAGAAGTCTGAAAATCTCATGCTCAAGAATATAGTGGAGATCAATCATAAACTTGACGCGATGGAGAAGAAATTTGAAGAAAAGTATACCGAGGCCGGCCAAGCTGTCACACTTCTTATGGCCGGATTGAAAACGAACACCGATACTCTTGTCGTAGTAAATCAGAATGCGCATGTTGTAGCAGACAACATTCAAAAGTTTGACGGTAATATGGTAACTCTCAACGCCAATCAGCAGGCCTTGGTCACTGAATTCTCCCGGACCACCAAGCATATTGATGAGTCACTGCATTCTTATGCAAACTCCATAGCGGTCGAAGCCAAAAAGGGGGAGAAAGAGTATATAGCTAAGATGGCCGAGCTTCAAGAAATAATGATCACAAACTTTGAACTGTCAAACAAATACGTCTATGACAGCTGCTGGTGGATGCTCCAACAGGCGTTAGGCGTCGATTTGAATCCTGCAGGTATTCATGCTCCTGAGACTTCTATGGCTGCTGCGGGAGTAAGTGCTGCTGAGGGAGTAAGTGATGCTGATGCTCCCATGAGTGAAGCTGATGCTAGGGCCATTTCTAAAGCAAAACTGCGGAGCATGTTTGACCAGGAGGCCCTAGCAAAAGCCAGGGGCAAGCGAAAAGCTCAAGAAGGGACCTCTAAGGAGACACAGGCTGAAAAGAGAACTCGACTGAGTGAGGAGGAGGTAAGAAATGAAAAGTGGAGTCCAGTTTCAAAGAATATCATCTTGGACACCTTTTGGCTACAAGAAAAAGGAGAACTCAATCGAAACGAAGTATACAGCCAGTATGAATGGGAGATGCATAAGACGTATGAAGCCAAAAGGAACATCTTCTTCAGAAACAACACGGATGCAGAAAAAGTTCCTCCTCCCAGATATTATCCGAAGCCTAAAGAGTATATGGAGAGGCAAAGGAAGAAGTACTTGGCGCAAAAACTCAAGGATGACTTAGCTAAGGAAAAATAGTCAACAATCTATAGCTTGTCATTTGCTCTAAAGAGTCCAGTTTCAAAGAATATCATCTTGGACACCTTTTGGCTACAAGAAAAAGAAGAACTCAATCGAAACGAAGTATACAGCCAGTATGAATGGGAGATGCATAAGACATATGAAGCCAAAAGGAACATCTTCTTCAGAAACAACACGGATGCAGATAAAGTTCCTCCTCCCAGATATTATCCGAAGCCTAAAGAGTATATGGAGAGGCAAAGGAAGAAGTACTTGGCGCAAAAACTCAAGGATGACTTAGCTAAGGAAAAATAGTCAACAATCTATAGCTTGTCATTTGCTCTTAAGAACATTTAATGCGTATTGCTATTATATGAACAATTCTGAGATTATATGTGTATATATATATTGGTATATATATTTGAATTTGTGAATGATTCAAGTCCTGATCTGGTTGCTTATATTCTCTTGTGCTGCATATTTAGATTCTGAATGCTGTTTTTTTTTATTATTTGATTGGTGTTATTCATCTTAGCTAGTAGGGTTTTGGCTTCGTCAAATAGGGGGAGATTGTTGGGTATTGTATCCACAATTACCTGGATTTGAGGAAGCCACCTGTCAAGCTAAGATGAATTCACAATGTATTTGATGAAACTTCTTAAGTTGTGCTTGCAGTTCTTCCACGCTAAGTGCACACCAATGTCAGGGTGCAGTAGGTCAATATACACGGGTCTGCACGACGTAATCCCTCGTTGAGCAGATCAGTGTGTTGGCCTACGTGTACTCTCTCTATTGGAGTGCACTTACTTTCAAGTACAGGGCCGTGTTTATGCAAGAGAAGACAAGGAGCAAGGATGGGTCAAGTAGCAGCTCTTGAGTGGAAAGATGAAAAATCGTCTAAGTCCAATTCGACGAGAATCACCAAGTGATTCTCGCCGATTCGGCGAGAATCACTAGTGATTCTCGCCGAATCGTCGAGAATCACTAGTGATTCTCGCCGACTCTTTCCGGCTACCTCAAAACGGTGCCAAGTAAGATTCGGCGAGAATCACTAGTGATTCTCGCCGAACCCATCGTTGAGCAGATCATGAAGACCAAGTTATATTCGTTGAGAATCAACAAGTGATTCGTCGAGAATCACTAGTGAATCGTCGAGAATCACTAACTGATTCTCGCCGATTCGTCGAGAATCACTTGCGATTCTCGCCGACTTTTACTTGGCGTTTTCTCGAGATGCTGCTGAACCGGATTCTGCCTCCTGACTGTTTTGAACCGGATTTCGGGTATCTACGTGTGGGACCCACAACGGTCATATTGTAAGGGTCTACAGTGTATAAATACATGGGTATTTTTGAACAGGAAATCAGCGAAGAAAAGAAGATATACGCGAGCACGAAAAAACCCTAAATCGCCGCTTCCGCTCCGCCGCCGCCGCTGCCGCTCGCGACAAGGTGTTCGCCGGTTGATCGTGGTTTCGCCCAGATTCTCCTGCGACAGAAGCCTAGCTAAGCTTAGCGTCTCACGTGTCTATCCGGAGATCTCTTGTCTCTCGATTTGTAGATCGGGAAAATCTTCCCCATCCGAATCGATCGAGACGATTGATCCTAGTGTGACCGTTGGTAGACCTAGCTTGCTTCGCTACAAAGTTTGGATCAACAAAGAAGTGTAGCCTCACATCGTTGTTGCCGCCGATCCCGTGAACTTAGCCGCCGCTCATCTTGCCGCCGCCGGTTCCGGGGAGATCCTCTCCAAGAGAGATCTAAGGTCGTGGACTCCTTGTGGACGTCAAGAACACGTCGTCAACAAAGAGGGACATCTTAGTCTCCAAACGAAGTTTGTATCTTGTGTACATTCTATTTTACTTTTGTTGTAAAGGAACGTGTGTTCCGTGATTGTAAGGGTTGGGTGCAACCCGGTTTGTGTGAGTGTTGACTCCTACGTGTGGAAGGGTTCCTTCCGATAGTGCAAGGATTGTATTTCAATCATGTTGGAGAAGTGACCGAGTCGTCCCTTGTTGGGAGATAGGTCGAAGGGGGAAAGTGGATGTACCCAAGTCGGAGAACCACTATAAATTGCCTGTGTATTCTGTGTGCTGTGCTGTTTATTTTTATTGTGCAGGTACCGACTTAGATTCCGCAAAAAACGCTACACGTCACCTATCCCCCCCCCCCCCCCCATAGGTGAACACAATTGACACTAGGTGGACTTTCAGGTTGATCAACTAGCCAAGCATGGTCCTCGGTTGGGGGGGGTACCATCACTGACCTGTTCCATCCGTCCATCCAAGAGGGGGAGCTGATGGAGGTGGAAAAAAACTCCTTGTGGATGGATCCATTAGCAACATTCCTATCCATAGGGGAATTCTAGGAAGGGATGGATAAGAAGAAGTTCATGCACAAATCGACATATTACCTTATGCATGACAGGCAGTTATATAAGAAGACTCTCTCGGGGATGTTGGCACGTTGTGTGGCCGAGAGGGGCGTCCAGAGGATTCTAGAGGAGGTTCATTCTAGTGAGTGCAGAAGTCACTCAAGAAGCAGAACCTTGGAAGGGAGGATAGTCCGACAGGGGTACTTCTGGCCGACCCTTAGTCGGGATGCTGCAGAGTTCACATGAAAATACCACAAGTGCTAGTTGTTTACCCCCTCCAACTTCAACCAGCACAGTGGCTCAGGAGTATCACGGCCCCCTGTCCCTTCGCCATTTTGGTAATTGATTTGGTAGGACCTTTCCCCCTGGCCAGTGAGCAGAGAATGTTCCTTCTAGTGATGATCGACTATTTTATAAGTTGTTGGAGGTGAAGGCGCTAACCAAGGTGACCTCCCATGTAATCAAAAACTTCTTATGGGGGAGATCAACTGCCAGCACGGCCTGCCCTAGGACATTATCAAGGACAATGAGCCTCAGTTCGCCAGTAAAGAGTTCTTCATTTTTTGCGGACATGTCGGGATCGATATAAGGTTCACGTCGGTCCACTATCCCAGGAGCAACGAGCAAGTGGAGGCGGCGAACAAAATCATCGTCAACCTCCTCAAGAAGAAAGTGGAGAATTTTAAGGGTAGCTGGGTGGAGAAGCTTCCTTCGGTTCTTTTGGCCTAAAGAACCACTCCCAACACAGCCAAGGGGGAGACCCCCTCCAAGCTCTCCCATAGATGTGAGGTCGTGCTTCCAATAGAGTTTGTGGTTCAGACGCCTCAGGTGGCTGAGGTAGAGGAAGGCAGGGAGGAATGGCAAGCTGATAATGAGGCGGAGCTACAGCTCTCCTTTGACATGGTGGAGGAGATGTGTGATCTCTCTGCCATCCGATAGGAAGAGGTAAAGCGAAGAATGTGAAAGAATTGATTTCAAGATAACCTAAACACCTAGAGGGGGGGGTGAATAGGTACAATTCCTTTTTACTCTAAGGCAAAATATTAATTCAGTTAATCAATTAGAATCAAATAGTTCTACAGCTACCACATCACAGAAATCACAAAATCACACACAGTCATAGATGGCACACAGATTTATAGTGGTTCCCCAAATGATGGGTACATCCACTTTCCCCCTCCGTCTATCTAGCATTGTGCTAGATTCGGCCTAACTTCTTCCTTCCTTCTCAGATCAACAGATCTTACAGCTCAGAACCAAGTCAAGGTTCCTATAACTCAGAGTGAGTCCACACTCCTACAACTCAGGCAATTAAGCCCTACCTCAGCCTTCACCCAGGCCTACAACTCAGAGAATCAAAACTCCTACCTCAGGCACATAGCCCTACCTCAGCCTTCCCAAGGCCTACAACTCAGAGATGTAAATCTCCTACCTCAGGCACTCAGCCCTACCTCAGCCTTTATAAATTAGGCTTACAACTTAGATCAGTATTGATCTTACAGAAAAATGACATAAAATAAGTTTTTATTTCACCTAAGTTGAGAGAGAATGGGTAGAAAGTTTTCTTGATCAGTTCTTGAAAAATATGATTACTCAGAAACCAACCTGTCTTTGGTTATTGGATGAGGCTAAGTTCAAATTTTTTTAAAATTGAGTTGAGAATTGAAAGTTAATAGTTGTCTACCTAAATCACCTAGAGGGGGGTGAATAGGTGAGATGTGCGTCTATTTACGGAATAACAAATTTCAAACCAATGCACAGAACAATCTACCAATCAAACACAGACGAGGCAAGATTTATAGTGGTTCCCCAACCTTGGGTACATCCACTTTCCCTCACCGATCTAGCAATACACTAGACTCGGCTACTCCACTATCTCGGATTGGAAAACAATCCTACCCTCGGAACAACGTTATTACAAACTCGATCTACAAACCGGATCTACACTCGGAAGGCAAAACTTCCTACAATCTCGGAGTTCAAAAACTACTACACTTGGAGAAAATTTCTCCTACAATAATGAAATAAATTTGTAAAGAAATACAAACAGTAATCTCTTGTTCAGATCTGCAACAGTAAATCAGAAATTCCTTCTTCTAGACGTGCGGCTTTATCAGAATATTGAAGAAGAATCTCGACAAGAATGGATCTGAACTTCCTTGGCTTCTCACGATCGATCTAATCAGAAAATACGGAGTTGAGCGAATCTCGATCTAGAAAGCCTTCTTGATCTGAATCCTCAAAAGATGAAAACCCTAGCCGGTCGGAAATCTGCGACGGCGGCGGCAGCGAGTTTCCGTTTCTTAGAGAGAGAAAGAGGAGACAGAATTTCTTTTGAGAGTACGGTTGCAAAAACTTTCTTAGAATAATCTTTGAATAATTAGGGTTTGCTGGTTTAGACAAGACCTTTTATAGGATCTGAAAATATTAGACTTAATTGAGTCATTTTGAGAAAGACACGTGGACCAATCACGTCAGAGTTTATGAATATGACCGTTAAGTCTGGACTTGAAGAATTTTCGGAAAAGTGAAAGTAAATTACTCGAAATGTAATAGACTACTCGAGTATATGCAGCACTACTCAAGTAGGTAGAAGTTGAATACTCGAGTACATGAAGAAAAACTACTCGAGAGAAAGAGAGATGATTACTCGAGTACATGGAGTCAACTACTCGAGTAAATAAGAATGAGATAGAATCAGCTACTCGAGTAACAAAAATGACTTACTCGAGTACTTGAGTACATACACGAGAGGTGGAGTATATTACTCGAGTAAAAGAAGTACTACTCGAGTACATAAGAATGAACTACTCGAGTATATCAGAAACTACTCGAGTCATAGACTTAGAAAATTTCTGGAACAGGAAAACTGAACTACTCGAGTATAGAAAATAAACTACTCGAGATAAATAGAACTACTCGAGTATATGGAGATGAACTACTCGAGTCAATTAGAACTACTCGAGTATGAGGAAAAGACTACTCGAGTAATTCACTTAGAGAAATTTTCTGGAATGAAATTTTGGATTACTCGAGTATAAACACTGGACTACTCGAGTAGTAGATAAACTACTCGAGTATTCAACTTAGAAAAATTCTTGAGAAGAGAATTCCTGTGAACTCGAGAGAAGAAAGGGAACTACTCGAGTAGTTGATGTAACTACTCGAGATACATCTTATCTACTCGAGTAAGAGTATTATTACTCGAGTATGAATTCAGTAACGTACTCGAGTAGGTAAAGAACTACTCGAGTACTTTACTTAGGAAATTTTTCTTGACTGAATTTTCTTCTTCTAAGGGATGACAAGCATCAAGTCTTTTCACATAGTCCTAGAGCTTGAATATGAAGTGTATCCCAATAGAGAGGCTACACATGAGTCAACACTTTGGAACACACAATGAGGGATTACATTGTATGGTCCTGTGTTTGGTGACTCATTGTAGACTGACATTGGTCTACACTTCCATAAGAATTCCTACAAACACATAACTCAAAGCAAGCATCAAATACAACTTAATTCATCTTAGTTCAAGGGTGACTTTATCAAATCTGGGTTAGTGTGAATACAATACCCAACAAGAATGCTTAATGTGAAATAACCAATGTACATTAAGTGTTTCAGTTATAGATCTACATGTTTATATTCTTGTTTTAAATTCATAATATTGTCCACCGGCCTTATTGTTAAAGTATATCTTTAGCAAGGTTAGTTGGATAAGTAGCAGTTAATCACTTTAACTTGCTAGGTTAAACTTTAGTGAGATCAGTTGAATCAGCTGAGTAAGATACAGTCTTGGACAAGAATGATTTTCCTCCAAAAATAATGATATAGTTGAGGGGGAGCATTCGCATGTTCCCACCCAGGATGATGTCATTCCATCTACCCTGTTGGCTGAGTATTAAACTCCTCCTGGTATGGAGGAGGAGAGAAATGAGAGCAATAAACTCAGGATGATGTCATTCCATCCACTCAGCATGATGGTCAAAAGTACCAAGTGAAAAGTTCTCCCATGATCCTTTTTCCACCCTCAATAGATCTCATTGAAGAAGCCAAAAAGGGGGAGGAGAGCAATGAGTGCACTGACCTAACATATCAAGTCACTACATTAACTAGGAAGGGGGAGAAGAGCAATGACCTGACATGTCAAGTCACTGCATTAACTTGACATGTTGAGCCAGAAAAAGGGAGGTGAACTTGTAAGTGGCATAATGAGAAGAACAATGACTTGACATGTCAAGTCACTGCATTAAATTGGGGAACTTTGAACAAGCTTATCATTTGCTTAATTGATATGTTTTATGTATTAGTGCACCTTAGTATTGTTGTGTGTTCTGCCTTCTTCAAATATGGGGAGATTGTTGAGAATATTTCTCTTCAATGTTCCCTAAATTTGAAGAGGCATCACCATCAATGCTAAGAGCACAATTGTATTTGATATATGTTCAAGTTCATTGTATGCAGATTGTCTACTACACCATGATTAGATAAGATGTCTAGGTCACAATACTTGTTGGACTCAAGACAAGATGCGGGCATAGCAGAAATCTGGCTCAGTCCAGAAGCGCCGAGTGAAGGAAGTTCACTCGATGCCAGAAGAGCAAAAGCGTTGAAAGAACTACATACAGTCAAAGTCGCAATGTTGCTGACTAGAAATATGCCTAAGTCTAGAAGCGTTGAGTGAATGTAGTTCACTCAACGCCAACTCAACAAGATATTTGGCTAAGGACAGAATCATTGAGTGAAGGCAGTTCACTCAACACCTCAATCAAGAAGACTGGTTACTGGACTGGCAGAAAATCAACTAAGTCCAGATACATTGAGTGAACTCACTTCATTCAATGTCAGTAAAGCAGAAGTGTTGACAGAAGCTCAAGCAGTCAAAGCGTCAGAAGGAGCAGACAAAAAATATGTCTAAGTCCAGAAGTGTTGAGTGAAGGTTGTTCCCTTAATGCCTACTCAACAGATAATTCTTCACAGTCCAGAAGCGTTGAGTGAAGGTTGTTCGCACAACGCCTACTCAACAGACAACTCTTCTAAGTCCAAAAGCATTGAGTGAAGTCCGTTCATTCAACGCCTGCTCAACAGACAATTTAACTAAGTCCAAAGCGTCGAATGATGAAAGCTCACTCAACACATAATCAATTAAGACTATAAAAGACAAAATGCATTGAGTAATGAAGGCTCACTCAATGCATCGAGATGTAGAATTTTGCAAAGTACTTTTGCGTTGAGTGACAAGACTTCACTCAACGTCTAAGAAATTTGTCTAGATTCTACTAAGTCCAGAAGCGCTGAGTCATGCTAACGTCAGCAGAAATTCAAATATCATGGGATTTGCTTGCTAGTAGACAAAAGACGCTGCTAGTACAGCTGTAAATGCAAAAGTGATGGAGCAGTTGCCATTTTCGATCAGCCTTCCTGCACAAAGAGCCATTGGACGGCGGAATATAAATGTAGAGTTCCGAGGAAAAAGAAATTAACTTTTGTAAACAAGAGTTTTGAGCTTCATCTTCTTCCTCCCGACTCATTTGCAGAGCTTGAAGAAAGTACTCTTACTGTTGGTCTAAGAAGTTCAAACAGTTAGTTGTTGATAGTCACATCTTCAACATGTTCAGAAAGTTCACTCTCTAAGATAGAAGGAGGAGCAGAGCAAGCCTAAGCTACTGTTCATCTTCAAGGTCGCTGCATTTAACTTATCTACTCAAAAATCTTGGACAAACAGTGCTCTGTAGGGTATTTCACAACACAAATAGAACAACTTTGAAGAAATATTCTTGGTGTTGTGAAGAAGATAGAACTGAGTCTTCTCAGTTCAGTAAGAGACGGACTCAGAGATCACTTCTCTGGAGTCAATCATCAACAACAACCAACACTTCTTCTATAGGATCTTATTTGATCTGAGTTGTAAGCCTAATATATAAAGGCTCGGGTAGGATCCTTCTGTGGATCTGAGGTAGGGCCTGTGTGCCTGAACTGTAGGAGATTTATTCTCTGAGGTAGGATCCTGTGGTGGATCTGAGTGTAGGGATAACCTCCTAGCCTGAGTGTAGGACTTTGGATAAAGTCTGAGGTTGATGATCTGGTGTAGATTATTGAGCTGTAGGAAATTATATCTCTGAGTGTAGGGTCTTGGACCTGAGGTACGACTTGGAGGAGTCTGAGAGATCTTGAGGGATCTGTGTTGTAAGCTCATTGAGCCGAGATTGGATAAGTTGACCTTGTCTAACACTCTGTTAGAGAAGTGGGAGGGATGGTGGATGTACCCATACCTTGGGGAACCACTATAAACAAACACTTGTGTATTATTGTGTATTCTTGAAAGCTAGCTTAAAACTAAATCACAACACACCAAGGCTAAAAGATAGTCATAAAAGACATAAAAACCTATTCACCCCCCTCTAGGTGTTTAGCATCTCTTGAAAACAAAGACTTTCAACTGCAATCTTGTAAACCTGGAGTCAGCCTCCAACGAGAGTTGCTTGTGACCTCTTCACAAATACTTTTACGCCTCACTATGGTAAGCCTAGAGCCAACCTCGCACAACCGTGGCTTTGTTATCTCGCACATATTTCTCTATCACTGCAATCTTGTAAGCTCTGAGCCAGCCTTCAGCAAGAGTTATGGCCTCTTCGTAAATACTATGTCACTTCACTCTCATAAACCTTGATTCAGCCTCAGGCAAGAGTTGTGACCTCACTCTCATAAGCCTCGAGCCAACCTCTGTCCAGAGTTATTATAATTTTACAATCAGAAGCTATACATTATACATACAAAAGAAAAGGAGAAATCATTTTTAGTACACGCATCATAATGTTTATCCGTGATAATCTCACACATTTATGGCTCTCCCCCCTTCAAAAGATTTTTCATTAGTGGCCCACAATGCTGTTTTTTTCTGCCGGAACAATGTCTAGGCAAACAGTTTCAAACGGAATTATCTTCGTGCAAAAACCTCGTTCATACAACACCTCTAACATCAGCTTCATACCTTCAATGTCAGCCTCTTCGACCACTTCAATCTGTAGGTTCAACAGATCTTCATACGTCTTGCTTCTTCAAGTACTTGATGACACTTCTCTACATGTTTCTGCTAAGCTGCTGATTTTGCACGCTCAACAACAAGTTATCATTGAAGTTCATCCACACAACAATCTCATCAACATAGATTTTCATTAATATTTCTAACAGGAGGAGAACCCCTTCTTCATTTCCCTAAAGTGCCTCGATCTTCTTGGCATGTACATCTCAGACTAGCTGAACATTTACACAAAATAGTTGGTAGTATATCAAAATGGCAACATGAGAACACATCAACACAACTGCAGTGTATAGATTGACCTTTAGCTCTGCAGCCCTATCCATTTATTTCCTCTCTTGACAAGAACCTTCTAGGAACTTCCAGCTTACAATATGTGCGCTCATAAGAAAGGAAGGTTGTCCTGGTACTCCTAATAATGATCTGGTTCATCTCAAAGGCATTAATTCACGTGAATCTTCCATAAAAGTGATGACCATGTCGAGTTTGTAAGAAGTCCTTTTTGGCACTTAACACCTTATATTTGAGGTGTTTGGCACATTGCACATCAAGATTTAATTTTTGGCACTTTTCACCTTCCAAACAGGTTAAAGGAGCACATTGAACCCTCATATCATTTAATAAGTATAATTTTTTTATTCCGAAAATTGAATGGAGGGGTAATTTGGTCCTTTTTTAAAATCATTTCATTCATTACTAACCCCAGATCCAATTTATTTAATTGCGGTGGTTTATTTTCAACCATCTATCCCCCGAAATACTATTCGCAGACCAAAAATTGATATTCTCAACCCAACTTTGGTTCCCTTTCTTTAATCATTTTATTCATTACTAACCGCAGATCCAAATTATTTAATTGCAGCGGTTTATTTTCAGTCATCTATTCTCTCCTGAAATACATTCGTACATCAAAAAATTGATTTTTACCTAATATTTCTGCCGAGTAACGCACTTTGTACCATTTTGAAGATTCATAAAAATATTTAGTGTTTATTTTTTGTTGAAAATGGTGAAGTGAAAGTGGGTGATTGGGCAATCTGGGCGACCTGTCCGCGCGGTCTATGCGGACAGGACTGGCGGTTAGCCAGTTCGGCAGAGTTACTGCAGTCGGCTTGTTCCTTGGCGGCCTAGGCGGTCTGTTCGCTCGGTCTGTGCGAACAGAGATGGCGGCCTGTAACGCCCCGGATTTTTTGATTACGTACGCATGATGGGCGTTACGTTGGTTTTGACTGTAGTTTGAGCATGGTTTTTCCCGCGGGCTTGCGAGTGGCTGTTTTGTTTGCCGAGTTGCACGATTCCCCAGCAAACCGGAGTCCATATGAGGGACTCGGTGAGACCTCTTAGGGAATGCTTGCACTTTTTCGCGCCCGGGTAATGTAACTCAAAATAATTTGCTGGTTCAGGAAACAAAAAGGGTAAAAAGTGCTTGAGGCAAAAATGGTCTAGGACGTCTCAGAAACATTTTTCACAAAAGGGAAAAATGGTCGTTTTTGTGCTAGACACGCCCCTTGACACGGGCGTGACCCAGGCCGTGACCTGGGCGTGACCTTGACTCGATGAGTTTTTCTTGCGTCGAGTTGAGCTCGACGAATGGGGTACACGCCCCGTGACACGGGCGTGTCACGGGCCGTGTCCCGCTTCGTCGAGTGTCGAGTGTCGATCGTCGAGTATCGAGCGTCGAGTATCGAGTGTCGAGTCGTCGAGAGAGGGGACACGGCCTGTGACACGGGCGTGTCACAGGGCGTGTCAGGCTGGGTCGAGTGTCGACACTTTTTGTCGACGAGGTGTCGAGACACGGGTTACACGCCCTAGGTCACGGGCGTGACCGACCCGTCACGGGCGTGTACCCGGCCGTGTACCGTGTGGATAAACTTTGAATTGCCGACTTTCGGCGCCGCTATAGGTACACGCCCTGTGTCACGGGCGTGACACAGGGCGTGACCGGCCCAAAAATCGACTTTTTCCAGTTTTTTTGTGCCGTTCATTTCCTTGATCCTGCATCGAACGGTTCAGCTCTGTTCTGGATGACATAAGTCCGAAACAGAGATTTGGGTTGCTCATTTCCATCTTCTCTTCATCTTCATCTTCTTCTTCTTCATTCCGAAAGAGAAAGCAAGAGAGCAAGGGAGCAAGCAAGGCAAGGAAAGGGGAGAGCAGCCGTCGCGGCATCGTCGCGGTTCAGGCAAGCGGTGTTCTCCACCCTTGCCAATCTTCGTACTTGATTCAATTTTCCATTTGTCTAGCTTGAGATCTTGTGTTGAATTTTCTTTATTAGCCTTAGTCTTTCAATTCCCCTTAGTTTGTTCTTCTTGATTCAAATTATGATCAATACTCTTGTTTTCCCATGATCAATACTCTTGTGTTATGCTAATTCCCTATGCTAAGTCCCTATGCTAAATGACCTTGCTCTCCCATGTTTAGTTTTGTTGGTATCAAGTCTATGCTAGATTAATTCATGTAGCTAATTCGGTTCATATTCATGTAACCTATCTAGTAGAGGTGATTTTTCCTTGGTCAATTCAAACTCTATCATGTGATTTTATTTTGATACAAAGCATGTGATTTTTATGGGATGAAGGCATTAAACGCTACGTTGGCAATTGGTAGTCGTGTGTAAGGGCGATGAAAGGAGCGTGTTACCTTGGGTTATGGGGCGTTTTGCGAGGCGAATTTGTGAACCATGGCAGGAGCGTTTGTGTGAGAATTTTGCAAGGGGTGGTGTGGTTTCAGCCTGTGGCCACCGGGTTTTGTTTTTGTGGTTAGAGAGACCACTTGGGCCCCGATTTGGGCTGGTTTTGTTTGGTGTGTTCCACTTTAGGGCCGCCACCGGTAAGACCCTTGCGAAATTGAACTTAACCGCTGCTTATGCTTCACTTGTCTAGTAGGTTCTTGTCCTATGAATGATGGAATGGGCATGTGTTTTGCCTTTTGCTCCTGCGGGTTGAGCAGGATTTGAAAGTCCACCTAGTGTCGGCTATGTGCACCTATGGGGGGGGGGAATAGGTGACGTGTGGTTCTTTTGCGGAATTTACAGATGTACCTGTACAATAAAAACAACAAACACAGCACACAGAATACACAGCAAATTTATAGTGGTTCCCCGACTTGGGTACATCCACTTTCCCCCTTCGACCTATCTCCCCAACAAGGGACGACTCGGTCACTTCACCAACGGGATTGAAATCCAATCCCTTCACTAACGGAAGGAGCCCTTCCACACATGAGAGTCAACACTCCCACAAAATGGGTTGCACCCAACCCTTACAACACGGAACAAAAGTTCCTTTACAACAAAAGTAAATATGGAATGTATATGAGATACAAACTTCTTTCGGAGACTACGGTGTTCCTCTTTGTTCGACGACGTATTCTTGAAGTCGATGAAGAGTTTACAACCTTGTTCCCTCTTAGAGAGGATCTCCCCGTAACCGGCGGCGGCAACACAAGCGGCGGCTAGCTTCGGGATCGGCGGCTACGATGAAGAGCGGCTGCAGAACTTGGAGATCCAAACTTCGTAGCGAAGCAAACTCGATCTACCAACGGTCACTCTAGGATCAGTCGTCTCGATCGATTCGGACGGGGAAGTTTTTCCCGGTCAACAAATCGAGAGACAAGAGATCTCCGGATAGACGCGTGAGACTCAAGCTTTGCTAAGCTTCTGTCACCGGAGATCGGGAAGAAGAGCGATCTGCAGCGGCGACCACTTGACGCGAGCGGCGGCGGCGGAGCGGAGCGATTTCGCGAATTTAGGGTTACGTCGAGGCTCGGTTTTCTCTCTCTCTTGTCCGTTATTTACTGTTCAAAATACCCATGTATTTATACTGTAGTATTCTCAAAGATGACCGTTTGTGGGACCCACAAAAGAAATCCCCAAAATCCGGTTCAAACTAATCCAGAAGCAGAATCCGGTTCAGCAGCATTCTGAGAAAAGGCCAAGTAAAAATCGGCGAGAATCGCAGACGATTCTCGACGAATCGGCGAGAATCACCAAGTGATTCTCGACGATTCGTCGAGAATCGTTTGTGATTCTCGTCGAATCTCTTGTCGATTCTCAACGAATTTGACTTTGTATTCATGGGCTGCTTGGCCACTGGTTCGGCGGGAATCACAAGTGATTCTCGCCGAATCTTACTTGGCACCATTTTGAGATGGCCAGAAGGAGTCGGCGAGAATCACTAGTGATTCTCGTCGATTCGGCGAGAATCACTAGTGATTCTCGCCGAATCGGCGAGAATCACTTGGTGATTCTCGTCGAATTTGCCTTGGAAGATATTTCGTCTTCCACCCCAGGAGTTGCTCCCTGATCCTCTGTGCTCCTTGTCTTCTCTTGCATATGAGCGACCCTGTACTTGAAAGTAAGTGCACTCCAATAGAGAGAGTACACATAGGCCAACACACTGATCTGCTCAACGAGGGATTACGTCGTGCAGACCCGTGTATATTGACCTACTGCACCCTGACATTGGTGTGCACTTAGCGTGGAGTTACTGCAAGTACAACTTAAAATGTTTCGTCAAATACATTGTGAATTCATCTTAGCTTGACAGAGGGCTTCCTCAAATCTAGGTAATCGTGGATACAATACCCAACAATCTCCCCCTATTTGACGAAGCCAAAACCCAACTAGCTAAGATGAATAACACCAATCAAATAATAATTATAGCATTTAAAAATTAAATATGCAACACAAGGGAATATATGCAATCAGAACAGGACTTGAGTCATTCACACATTCAAGAAAATATATATATACCAAGAGAAATATATTCACAGATAATTCAGAATTGTTCATATGACAGTAATAATCATTAAACGTTCTTAAGACACAGTGACCAGCTATAAAATAATGACTATTTGTCCTTAGCTACGTCACCCTTCAGAGTTTGAGCCAAGTACTTTTTGCTTTGCCTTTCCATGTATTCCTTGGGCTTCGGGTAGTACCTAGGAGGAGCAACTTTGTCTGGATCCTTGTTGTTTCTGAAGAAAATGTTGTGTTTTGCTTCAAATATTTTGTGCGTTTCCCATTCGTACTGGCTATATGCTTCATTTCGATTGATCTCTCCTCTTTCGTACAGCCGGAAGGTGTCTAAGATGATGTTCCTTGAGACTGGACTCCACCTTTCATTTCGTACATCCTCCTCATTCATTCGAATTCTCTTTGCAGCCTGTGTCTCCTTGGATGTCCCTTCCTGAACGTTCCTCTTTCCCCTGGCTTTAGCTAAAGCCTCCTGGTCAAACATACTCCTCAGCTTGGATTTGGAGATGGCCCTAGCATCAGCTTCATCAGTGAAAATTTCTGCAGCACTTGTACTTACAGCCTCAGCAATATTTACTTCCTCAGCAGCCTTAGAAGTCTCAGGAACCTGAATACCGGCAGGTTGGTCAGGTAGGACGACGCCTAACGTGCCCAGTGCCTGTTGTAGCATCCACCAGCAACTCTCATAGACGTATTTGCTTGATTGGGCAAAGTTTGCATCCATGCTTTCTTGGAGCTCGGCCAGCTTAGCTATATACTCCTTCTCCCCCTTTTTGGCTTCGTCAGCTATGCAATTGGCATATGAGTGCAAGGAGTCATCAATATGCTTAGTTGTCTTGCCGAATTCAGTGATTAGGGCCTGCTGATTTGCATTTAAAGTGACCATGTTACCATCAAATTTCTGAATATTGTTGGCTACAACGTGAGCGTTCTGATTGACAACAGCCAGAGTATCAGTATTCTTTTTCAAGCCGGCCATTAACAATGTGACAGCTTCGCCGGCCGCAGTATACTTTTCTTCGAATTTCTTTTCCATCACATCCAGCTTATGGTTGATTTCCACCATATTCTTCAGCATGAGATCTTCAGAAGTCTTAATCTCTTGCAGCATTGTTTTCTGAGCTTTATCAAAATAGGTTTTAAGCTCATTCACGATACCCTGAATTATGTGTACGGTGTGAATGGCTAGGTCATCGCGTAATGGAATAGCCGGAGGAACTTCTTGGCCTTGCTCTTGCTCGTCAGCAGACGCATCGGTGGAGCTGGATACCAGCACAGTCTCTACAGGAGGAGTGTGGGCGGCCTCTGTAGATTTATTTAACTCCCCCTCCACTGGTGCAGACTTATCAGGAGGAGGTTCAACAGTATCTGGAGACTCAAGCACTTCATGCCCCTCATTTACCTCGTCCTCTCCGTCCTCATCCAAAACTTCATCCATAACAGCAGCTTCTTCCACTTCTTGATTGTTTCTGTTCAGGACCTCCTCATCCTCCAACCCAGGTTCACTTTCTTCATGAACTTCGGCCACCGCATCCCTGGCAACCTGGGCGATGTCAGATATTATATCCATATGAGAGGGTAGAGTCTCCCCCTCGATTCCTGCAGTCACAGTATCAGGAATTTCACCGGGGGAGGCGGCGGGAGATACTTCCTCATGCTCTTCTATAGCAGGCTGCCCGATGCGCCGCTCCCATCGATCAAACACAGTAGCATCCATCTTTTTCAAGTAATGGAGAGGGACTCCTTTGCTCATGTCGAATTTGTCTCCGTTGAGCTGGTTGAGATATAGACTGATGATGCGGCCGAAGCTTGGAGTGCCCAGAGTGTCCTTGATCTTTTGGAACAGCAACTCTCCCCAGTTGAACCTCTTTCTGCAGACCACAGCTATGAGAATTTTGAACATATCTCCGGAGATATGATCATGGGAGCCTGGCTTGCAGATGAGTACTTTTCCTATGATGTCAGATAGGAGCTTCCCTTCTTCATTCATTTCTTTTCTCTTAACTGATCGAGTGCCTCTTGGTAGACCGCAGAACAAGAGGGTTCTGGCTTTGTCCTCATCCTCCAGATAGTCCTCCTCCTCTGAACTGGAAAGCTGCAGGTAGCGAGATAGCTTACTGGCAGACATCTTTACTTTTGTCCCAGCAACCTTGCATTTGATGATGGAGTCTCTATCTCGGAGTCTTGCGGAAGAGAAGAACTCCAGCACCTCTTTATCTAGGACTTTGCAAGGGTGCTCCAATACGAAGGTTAGCCCGGCCTCTTCCAGCATGAGAATGATATTCCGGAACTCGTCCGAGGCATGAGAAAATCCAGTGCGAACCAGCTCGCAGGCAGAAATCAAGCCTGCAGTCGTCCTTGGAGCCATTGAGGATCTAGAAAGAAGCCCGACTCTAAGCATTAGTGAACATTCAAAAGGAAAGCATCACTTGGGGTTCGGCCTTGGAGCCATTGAGGAGGAGGTTACCTAAGGGCTTACACGCAAGTGAGTTGATGAGCTTCGGGAAGATCTTCGGTGGAGGGAAGAGTATCCCGTGGGGTGCGGCCTTGCTAGAACCTTGCGGTCACAGGGACACTTCGCGAGAACCTTGTGGGGTTCGGCCTTGCTAGAATCTCACGGGGAGAGGATGGTCGCACAGCAGCGATTCGATGATAACTCTCTTGGCGTCGACGAGATCGTCGGAGGCTGCGGGTTTCAGCGAATCCGCGGAAGTGCACTTGCGCAAGTCGTCAGGAGTTCTCTTGCGCGAGGGTCGTCGAGTGTTCTCTGGCGCGAGTCGTGAGGAAGGCGAACAGGCGGAGATGGTCTTTCGGCGGGATTTATATACGTCGTCGGGATTCTTAAGGAAGCCGAGCGGTCGGGAGCTTCTTCGGCGGGATTTGTCTAATTTGGTTTCTAATACTGTTTGTCTAATTCGGCGAGATGTAAAATGGGTCGGCGGGATTCGGAGTAAATATTGATGTTTTTCTTGACTACTTTGGGAAGCATTGCACCATTTTAGAGATTTTCCGATGTCAAGTCAATAAAAAGAATGATAAATACAAGTATATTCTAAAGTCAATCTATTTGAATTTTACTGAGGTTTTTGCAAAGTCTTCTAAATGTCAATTGTATGTTGTCGAGATTTACATCGACATGTCTTCGAATGTCAAGTTAATACAAGATTAATAAATACATGTTTATTAAAACGACAATCTATTCGGATTTGAGCGAGACTTCTTCAGACACTTCTTGATGTCAATTGTGATGTGTCAAAATTCGCAATGACATATCTTTGTTATCCTTTTATTGATGTGTAATGGTTTGCATGCCTCGTGATAAGCATAAGTATACGTATACACAAGGATAGACATATATATATATTTACTTTGAATGAGGATGCATCATGACACAAGTCCTTGAACTGATCAAAATTACCTGGGATTTGGAGAGTCATCGTCTTAGTCCCACAGGTAGAACATATTAGTAGCTTAAAGTGAGTATGCTCAACAGGTAGCACATCTGTTATTGCAGACGCTTGTTCCAAGTTAGCCTTGAGCCACGTACTGTCTAGTTCCCAAAGTATTCACGGGGACCTAGACTACCCTGCAAGACAGAATTACTTTACCTTAGGAACCCAAATCATATTGGGTCCTAGGTTTCTATTAGCATAAGCATGCAACTGCCTTCCTTCGGAAAACCTGTCTGGAAGACTACCCCTGTCCCTAGAATGTGGATAAGCCCTTGCTGTGGGCACTGAGGGGTTGTGCCAACAGTCAATGGCAAAGTGTCCCTCTTTGCCGCAACACCAACAAGAGTGAATGTTGTATCGCCGTTTTCGACCTGATCTAGTGACGGATGTAGTCACGGTCCTAGGTCTAAAAGGGATAGGGCATGTTCTTGTCGCACAAATTCCTCTTCCATCGAGGCATGAGGAAGGGTGAAACGAATGCATGATGTGAGCGTTATGAGGCCGAGAAGGTGGTGCCATTCTTTCAGGCATCTTCCTTGCTGGGGCTCCATGAAGCCTGACATCATGACTTCTAATCTCCCTATCCTGTGTCCTCGAATGGAGAGAATTCTTCTGTGGACTAGGACATGCAGATCCACACTTTGTTATGGCAGAGGCCGTGAATACAAAGGGCTCAGAATGAGCCTTAGGTATTTCCTCATGGGTGGCCATGACGCCTCTTGCACTATGGACGTTTCCACATGGGGACACTTCACCCTTGCAGTGACCACGATTATTCCTGTGGTCATACCTGAAGGCATGATGAGTTGCCTTCCCGCTTGGAGTGGGAGGTCGGAACACCGTTTCCCCATTTCTCCATCCCTGGATAATCCGGGAGATCCACCCGGTTTCTTGTTTTCTCTTTATAGCATCAACTTTGGAAAAGTTAGATACTATACGTTTCTCATTATCTAGACTATTCTCTAGAGCTGAGATCTTAGAGTCCTTGACCTTGTTGGACGCCAATTGGAGAACCAACAAGATCTTCAGTCGAGCAATCTCTCGAGCTTGCTCCTCAGCAAGTAGATTGCTTTCCTGAAGGGCTCTCTTCAGGGAATCAGTATTTTCTGGAGGAGAGCAGTTTCTGTCTTCAGAAAAGTCAAAAGATGTGGGACAGGATGAAGATGATACCTGCTCATCTGGGTTATTGTCATTAGAATCAGTGACCAATGTTTCGTCCTCGTCGGAGCTGCTTTCCTCACTATCTTATTTAGTCTCTGACAAGGATACTGGAGCTCTGATGCAATCCGAAGGATCCTGGCATTCATCTTCAGAAGTGAGGACCCCCACATATGCTTCATCCTCTGATTGGCAGCATATTTCAGCTTTCTCTGACCCCCCCCCCCCATCAGCTCTGAGATCATCATCCACAGAGATTTAGCCGTTGTACATTTTTCCAATCTAGAGCGAGAGGCTCCAGACCAGACATTCATGATAATTTTTCGAATCCTCTCGTCCAAGAGAAATAGAGATAGTTCCATCTCAGACATCTCAGCAATGCCCATGGGCACTTGGATCCCAGAGTCGGAGGTCTTCATGGGGATAAACGGACCCTCTTCCAGGATGAGGGATGCTCGTGGATCGATGGCATCCAGGTGAAATAACACTCTCATCCTCCAGATGGGATAATAATCCTTTGTGCATGCAGGGAGTTTGAGTGGCAATACGTCATAATCCAGATCCATGCTTCTGACACTGGTGGCAGGATTCTACTCAAGGTGTTAGCCTTTTTAAAGAGTAACCTCGCTCTGATACCACTTGAAAGTCCACCTAGTGTCGGCTATGTGCACCTATGGGGGGGGGGGGGAATAGGTGACGTGTGGTTCTTTTGCGGAATTTACAGATGTACCTGCACAATAAAAACAACAAACACAGCACACAGAATACACAGCAAATTTATAGTGGTTCCCCGACTTGGGTACATCCACTTTCCCCCTTCGACCTATCTCCCCAACAAGGGACGACTCGGTCACTTCACCAACGGGATTGAAATCCAATCCCTTCACTAACGGAAGGAGCCCTTCCACACGTGAGAGTCAACACTCCCACAAAACGGGTTGCACCCAACCCTTACAACACGGAACAAAAGTTCCTTTACAATAAAAGTAAATATGGAATGTATATGAGATACAAACTTCTTTCGGAGACTACGGTGTTCCTCTTTGTTCGACGACGTATTCTTGAAGTCGATGAAGAGTTTACAACCTTGTTCCCTCTTGGAGAGGATCTCCCCGTAACCGGCGGCGGCAACACAAGCGGCGGCTAGCTTCGGGATCGGCGGCTACGATGAAGAGTGGCTGCAGAACTTGGAGATCCAAACTTCGTAGCGAAGCAAACTCGGTCTACCAACGGTCACTCTAGGATCAGTCGTCTCGATCGATTCGGACGGGGAAGTTTTTCCCGGTCAACAAATCGAGAGACAAGAGATCTCCGGATAGACGCGTGAGACTCAAGCTTTGCTAAGCTTCTGTCACCGGAGATCGGGAAGAAGAGCGATCTGCAGCGGCGACCACTTGACGCGAGCGGCGGCGGCGGAGCGGAGCGATTTCGCGAATTTAGGGTCACGTCGAGGCTCGGTTTTCTCTCTCTCTTGTCCGTTATTTACTGTTCAAAATACCCATGTATTTATACTGTAGTATTCTCAAAGATGACCGTTTGTGGGACCCACAAAAGAAATCCCCAAAATCCGGTTCAAACTAATCCAGAAGCAGAATCCGGTTCAGCAGCATTCTGAGAAAAGGCCAAGTAAAAATCGGCGAGAATCGCAGACGATTCTCGACGAATCGGCGAGAATCACCAAGTGATTCTCGACGATTCGTCGAGAATCGTTTGTGATTCTCGTCGAATCTCTTGTCGATTCTCAACGAATTTGACTTTGTATTCATGGGCTGCTTGGCCACTGGTTCGGCGGGAATCACAAGTGATTCTCGCCGAATCTTACTTGGCACCATTTTGAGATGGCCAGAAGGAGTCGGCGAGAATCACTAATGATTCTCGTCGATTCGGCGAGAATCACTAGTGATTCTCGCCGAATCGGCGAGAATCACTTGGTGATTCTCGTCGAATTTGCCTTGGAAGATATTTCGTCTTCCACCCCAGGAGTTGCTCCCTGATCCTCTGTGCTCCTTGTCTTCTCTTGCATATGAGCGACCCTGTACTTGAAAGTAAGTGCACTCCAATAGAGAGAGTACACATAGGCCAACACACTGATCTGCTCAACGAGGGATTACGTCGTGCAGACCCGTGTATATTGACCTACTGCACCCTGACATTGGTGTGCACTTAGCGTGGAGGTACTGCAAGTACAACTTAAAATGTTTCGTCAAATACATTGTGAATTCATCTTAGCTTGACAGAGGGCTTCCTCAAATCTAGGTAATCGTGGATACAATACCCAACAGGATTTGATGAACTTGTACGCACTTGGTGCGTTTGGCATGGATTGTGGTGCGTTTTCCACTTGTTTTGTTCACTCATGTTACTTGATGAAACATCTCTGTGGGGTCGGTAAGCCCCTTCGTTAAAATATATGACATTTATGCTCTCTTTTTGTATAGCTTGGTTGATTGCTGAGGTATTCTTTCTTGAATGCCTCAGGTGCAGGTTGTAGCCGGTTGAGCGGCTAGGTTGGTTGGTGGCGTTTCCTGGGAACTAGCCGAGCATTCATAGCGAGGTAGTTCTTCTTTTTGTTGTACAGACATATATGTGCCCCAATGGGTTCGTGTCAGCTTGTTGGCGCCCATTGGTGGTTTTCTTTTGTGTAACTATGAACTAGACTGCTAATGTAACTCATTTGGATGGAATGATAACCTACTTTTGGGATGGTTTTCTAGTAGGTTGCATTAGCTATTTTGACTAATGATGTGTACTATTGTATATCATGCATACATGTTTTGTTTAACTAACACATACTTTTCAAATGACGTAAACAAAGAGGAGTTCTTATAGTAGTATCACTCTAGACTGCATATAGGAGCTCATCATAAATAAACAAAGTATTTCCGCCGCGTACAAAGACAATTTTACTATCTAAGGCCGAGGGATACGGCCATTTAATCCAAAAGTTTTCCTGCATGTAACTATTGAATTTCAACTTGTAAAGTCAGCGTCAAGAGTTGCCTGAGCGTGTGCAGTTATCCCCTGCACGACGTGGCATCATAACCCGTAGTTCCTCTTGCTCTGATACGATATGCTCGTTGAGGAAATACGGGTTGTGACAGTTGGTATCAGAGCTAGGTTTGCTTGACATTTGGTCGGGCAAACTTTCTGTTTTGGTTGTAAGCATCATCTTATACACACACCGAGGTGCCATCAGTATGTCTTGGTCGACGCACGCACACTACACTCATGGCATGAACAGAAGTATACGGGGCATATTATGTAGTATGGGATGCATAATATGTGGTTGTATATGCATCCACCATAGGGGCAACATGTGAGGGTTATGTAGTATGGGATGCATAACCTCACCACATGGATGCGACTAGCACGTTTTCTTTTATTCGTTGCATGCAATGCTATGTAGTATGGGATGCATAGCATTGTGATGCGTACGACCGCTCATGGCATGCATTAAGGCTTTGTTTTTAGATTGCATAGCACAGCACGCATAACATAACATTGCATGAGCACAACGTGCCAAGCTAAGACGTACATGATGACACCTGTACACACATAGTTTTGGGTCAAAGAAAGTCATGCATTCATGGTTTAGGCACAAGTTAGTGGGATGACGGTGAGTCATCTTTAGGTTAGGCATACCATCATTCTCAAACTTCCAAAGCAAGTTAGCAGTTGATGTTCATATTTCTTTATGTATGGTCTGTACATAGCCGTTGTGTGTTTTGTTGGGTTTGAGCTTGATAAGAGTGAACGTGTTATAGGATGTCGAAGCGTCCAGTGACAAGGCAAACTCCCCAATCCGAGGGCGAGTCTTCGGGCGCGCAGAATAATGCGCTGATGGATAGTCTTAGCCAAAGTAATGAGGCTTTGACGAGGCAGGTGCAGGAGGTCCAGTCCCAGCTCCAAGCTATGTCATCCGCGATGTCTGGGCTGGCACCAAGAGGACAAGAGATGGTTAGAGGCCCCACTAGTTCGACTCCTTCAGTGGCAGCGACACCCCCAGTTGTAGTTCCTCCTGCGATGACTTTCATCTCGCAGTTTCAGCGACTTGGACCACCGACGTATGATGGAAAAGCAGACTTCGTAATCTTGGATGATTGGGTGATTACGTTGGAAGAAATGTTTGTGTATGCTGGTGTGACCGAGGACCAGAAGGTTATGCTTGCTGCCTATCAACTGAAAGGGTTGGCGAAAGGTTGGTGGTTATGAGAAAAGGAAGGCCTAGGGGCGGGCTGTTCGTGGGAAGTGTTTAAAGAACTAGTACGGCGCAAGTTTCTACCGGCAGTGGAACGGGACCGCCTGATGAATGACTTCTTGTACTTGAAGCAGAGGAAACTCACAGTGAGTGAGTATGAAATCGAGTTTAGCAAGTTAAGTCGGTTCGCTCCGAGCTTGGTGACTACAGAAGCTGACCGAGTAAAGAGATTTTTTGGCGGACTCCGTAGCGACGTTCAGCAGTTCGCAAGTGCTTATGGAGCGACCAGTTACACTATGGTGGTTGAGGCGGTGTTGAAAGTAGAAGCTATCGAAAATGCCAAACAAAGAGGGCAGCAGATGAGGCAGGGCAAGAGACAGCTGGTGGGAGAGAAAATATCCCACGAGTCAGACGTAAAGAAGAAGAAGGAACTATGTAGCTTCTGTGGCCGAGCCGGTCACCCGTTTGAAAAATGTTTCAAGCGGTTGGGAATGCAAAAGAAGGAGCAGGTGCACGCCATTCAGGGTGCGCCAACCAGAGACTTGGAGTATACATTTTGTGGGAGAAGAGGTCATGATGTGAGCCGCTGCTGGGCCAAAGACAAGGTATGCTTCCAGTGTGGCAGACCAGGACATCTTCGCGCAAGGTGCCCACAGGTGCAAGCTGTGTTGCAACCCGCACCACTCCAGGCTTTGCCTCCGCCTCCGCGCTTGGACAAAGGCAAAGGGAAGTTGAATGTGGTCTCTTCAGAGGAAGCGCATATGTCACCGCAGGTTATCTCAGGTTCGATTCAGTCCTCTGGTTCTCGTTTTGTGTATGCCTCTTATGTGTAGTTCTTAGCATAGCATATATACCTTATAGGAAACTTTAAGGTAAAGAACCGTTGGGCGCGTGTTCTCTTTGATTCTGGCGCGACCCATTCATTTGTGGCTCGAACCTTTCTGGATCGATATCATTTGACACCAGAGCGAGTGGGGAATGCGTTTTTGGTGAAATTTCCTTCCGGCACTTCTGTGGTGGCTGACTGGGGTCTTCTTGATTGTCTCATTTTGTTGGGCGATTTCTTAGCAAAGGCTGATTTCAAGGTGATCGATTTGGCGGATTTTGACGTCATTCTGGGTATGGATTGGTTATCCCGCTATGACGCCATCATCCAGTGCAGAGGAAAGCGCTTGGATTTTATTAAGGATGATGGTCAGCCAGGAAGTGTGTATGGTGATTCTTGTCAGAATTCTCCAGGGATTTCGGCGGTATGTGTTCGGACGTTGTTTGTTTCCGACTGTTTTGCTTGTTTTGTCTCCGTTGTGGGGACTAGTGCTGTTTTGCTGCGTTTAGAGGAGATTCCTGTTGTGCGTGAATTTCCAGATGTTTTTCCTACTGACCTTCCTGGTCTACCCCCTAATCGTGATGTCGAGTTTGTTATTGATTTGGAGCCGGGTACGCGACCGATTGCGAAAGCGCCGTACAGGTGGCCCCGCGTGAGCTAGCAGAGTTGCGTACACAGTTGGATGATTTATTGGCAAAAGGGTTTATCCGGCCGAGTTCATCACCTTGGGGTGCACCGGTGTTATTTGTGAAGAAGAAAGATGGGTCGATGCGCCTTTGCATCGATTACCGGGAGTTGAACAAGGTGACAATTAAAAATAAATACCCACTGCCAAGAATCGATGATTTGTTTGATCAACTGCGTGGCAGTTCTGTATTTTCGAAGATTGATCTCCGCTCGGGCTATCATCAACTCAAGGTCCGGGAGTCTGATATTCCGCGGACTGCATTTCGATCACGACACGGTCATTTTGAATTCCTTGTGATGTCGTTTGGTTTGACCAACGCACCATCAGCCTTCATGGATATGATGAACAGGGTGTTCAAGAACTACTTGGATAAATTTGTGGTGGTATTTATTGATGATGTTCTTGTCTACTCCCGCAGTGCTGAGGAGCATAAACAGCATCTGCGATTAGTATTGGCCACTTTGCGAGATCAACGATTATTCGCCAAGCTAAGCAAATGCGAGTTTTGGTTGCCGCAAGTTGCTTTTCTGGGTCATGTCATTAATCACCATGGTATTTCAGTGGATCCCGAAAAGATTTCTGCGGTCATGGAATGGAGAAGACCGGAAACACCCAAGGAAATTCGAAGCTTCTTGGGCTTAGCCGGCTATTATCGCAGATTTGTCGAAGGATTTGCGACGTTGGCCGCACATTTGACTCGATTAACCCAGAATAATGTGGCGTTTGAGTGGAATGACAAGTGTGAGGCATCATTCCTGGAACTCAAGAACAGGTTATGTACCGCTCCTGTGTTAATCTTGCCAATAGAAGGAAAGGATTATGACGTGTTCGTGGATGCGTCGCACGTTGGACTTGGATGTGTGTTAATGCAAGACAAAAAGGTGATTGTGTATGGGTCTCGGCAGTTGAAAATTCATGAAAGAATTACCCAACGCATGATTTGGAGTTTGCAGCGGTGATATTTGCATTGAAGTTGTGGAGGCACTTGCTATATGGTGCACAGTGTAAACTCTTTACAGATCATAAAAGCTTGAAGCATGTCTTCACGCAGAAAGAACTTAATTTGCGCCAACGGCGATGACTTGAGTATGTAGCGGATTATGATGTGGACATTCAGTATCATCCGGGGAAAGCAAATGTTGTAGCCGATGCTTTGAGTCGAAAGACGGGGAAATTATTTCATCTTTCCGTCGACCGTCTTGTGGAGGAATTTCTATTGATGGATATTGCGGTGGGCAAATATGATCCGCAAAGTCATTCGGCAATAGAAGAACCGTCATGGTTGGTGCTTGCAAGACAACATCAAAAAGATGATCCTGATCTTTTACATTTATTTCTTCGGACTGAAAAGGATGAATTACCAGATTTTGCGATTGATGGTGCAGGCACGTTAAAGTATCGTGGACGATTTTGTATTCCCGCGGTTGGGGATATTCGCGAGATGGTGTGTAAGGAAGCACACTGCGCAAGTATGGCATACCATCCAGGCTCAACCAAAATGTACCGTGATTTGAAACAAATTGTCTGGTGGTATAGAATGAAAAGAGATATAGCGCAATTTGTATCGGAGTGTCATACCTGCAAGCGGGTGAAAGCTGATCATGGGATGCCTGGTGGCAAGTTGACACCATTGGAGATTCCAACCTGGAAGTGGGAAAGTATCTCAATGGATTTTATTACCGGTTTACCAAGATCTCCCCGAGGACATGACTCCGTGTGGGTGATCGTGGATAGGTTGACCAAGTGTGCTCATTTCATACCCTTTAAGGTCAACTACTCGATGAAGACCATAGCGGAGCTCTATTTGAACGAGATCATCCGACTGCATGGGGTGCCTATGAATCTCATTTCAGACCGAGATTCCCGATTTACCTCTCGTTTTTGGCGCAGTCTACAAGAGGGTTTGGGGACAGATTTGCGATACTCCACGGCTTATCATCCTCAGACGAATGGCCAAACCGAAAGAGTAAATCAAATTGTAGAAGATATGATTCGATGTTACATTCTTGAGTCTGGCGGAGCATGGGATGAATGTTTGCGGCTTATGGAATTCGCGTATAATAATAGCTATCAAGAAAGCTTGCAAATGGCTCCGTTCGAAGCGTTATATGGGCGACGATGTCGGACCCCACTCTTTTGGACTGAGGTGGGTGAGCGGCCTTTGTTGGGTCCAGAGGCGCTCGAGGATATGGAAGTTGCAGTACGACTTATTCGGGAGAAGCTCCGAATCACCCAAGAGCGCTATGAAAAGTATGCCAACCGACGAAGGTCGGAATTAGCGTTTGCGGTGGGGGATTCTGTTTACTTGAAAGTCTCCCCAATGGTTGGGATTAAACGGTTTGGGAAAGAGCGCAAATTAGACTCAAGATTTGTGGGTCCCTTCACGATTCTTGCGCGAGTTGGAGCATCCGCTTACAAACTGGAATTACCCGTAAACTTTCCTGGTGTTCACAATGTGTTTCATGTTAGCCAACTGCGCAAGTGTATGCGGAATTACAAGCAAGTGTTAGATGTTGTGCTGCAATTAGCGCCCAACCTTTCTTATGAGGAGATGCCCATCCGGATATTGGACTCCCAAGATCGCGTGTTGCGGAAAAAGAAGATTCCTATGGTAAAGGTGCTATGGAAAAATCAGGATGTGGAAAGCGCGACGTGGGAACTCGAATCAACAATGAGGGCGGCTCATCCTCATTTGTTCCCGTAGATAAGCTGGTATGTGACTTGGTGTTTGGTTGCATTCATATTTTGGTTTGCTTATGTGTTTGTTTTTGTGAAAAGTTTCGAGGCGAAACTTTTTGTTAGGGGGAGTGATTGTAACGCCCCGGATTTTTTGATTACGTACGCATGATGGGCGTTACGTTGGTTTTGACTGTAGTTTGAGCATGGTTTTTCCCGCGGGCTTGCGAGTGGCTGTTTTGTTTGCCGAGTTGCACGATTCCCCAGCAAACCGGAGTCCATATGAGGGACTCGGTGAGGCCTCTTAGGGAATGCTTGCACTTTTTCGCGCCCGGGTAATGTAGCTCAAAATAATTTGCTGGTTCAGGAAACAAAAAAGGGTAAAAAGTGCTTGAGGCAAAAATGGTCTAGGACGTCTCAGAAACATTTTTCACAAAAGGGAAAAATGGTCGTTTTTGTGCTAGACACGCCCCTTGACACGGGCGTGACCCAGGCCGTGACCTGGGCGTGACCTTGACTCGACGAGTTTTTCTTGCGTCGAGTTGAGCTCGACGAATGGGGTACACGCCCCGTGACACGGGCGTGTCACGGGCCGTGTCCCGCTTCGTCGAGTGTCGAGTGTCGATCGTCGAGTATCGAGCGTCGAGTATCGAGTGTCGAGTCGTCGAGAGAGGGGACACGGCCTGTGACACGGGCGTGTCACAGGGCATGTCAGGCTGGGTCGAGTGTCGACACTTTTTGTCGACGAGGTGTCGAGATACGGGTTACACGCCCTAGGTCACGGGCGTGACCGACCCGTCACGGGCGTGTACCCGGCCGTGTACCGTGTGGATAAACTTTGAATTGCCGACTTTCGGCGCCGCTATAGGTACACGCCCTGTGTCACGGGCGTGACACAGGGCGTGACCGGCCCGAAAATCGACTTTTTCCAGTTTTTTTGTGCCGTTCATTTCCTTGATCCTGCATCGAACGGTTCAGCTCTGTTCTGGATGACATAAGTCCGAAAAAGAGATTTGGGTTGCTCATTTCCATCTTCTCTTCATCTTCATCTTCTTCTTCTTCATTCCCAAAGAGAAAGCAAGAGAGCAAGGGAGCAAGCAAGGCAAGGAAAGGGGAGAGCAGCCGTCGCGTCATCGTCGCGGTTCAGGCAAGCGGTGTTCTCCACCCTTGCCAATCTTCGTACTTGATTCAATTTTCCATTTGTCTAGCTTGAGATCTTGTGTTGAATTTTCTTTATTAGCCTTAGTCTTTCAATTCCCCTTAGTTTGTTCTTCTTGATTCAAATTATGATCAATACTCTTGTTTTCCCATGATCAATACTCTTGTGTTATGCTAATTCCCTATGCTAAGTCCCTATGCTAAATGACCTTGCTCTCCCATGTTTAGTTTTGTTGGTATCAAGTCTATGCTAGATTAATTCATGTAGCTAATTCGGTTCATATTCATGTAACCTATCTAGTAGAGGTGATTTTTCCTTGGTCAATTCAAACTCTATCATGTGATTTTATTTTGATACAAAGCATGTGATTTTTATGGGATGAAGGCATTAAACGCTACGTTGGCAATTGGTAGTCGTGTGTAAGGGCGATGAAAGGAGCGTGTTACCTTGGGTTATGGGGCGTTTTGCGAGGCGAATTTGTGAACCATGGCAGGAGCGTTTGTGTGAGAATTTTGCAAGGGGTGGTGTGGTTTCAGCCTGTGGCCATCGGGTTTTGTTTTTGTGGTTAGAGAGACCACTTGGGCCCCGATTTGGGCTGGTTTTGTTTGGTGCGTTCCACTTTAGGGTCGCCACCGGTAAGACCCTTGCGAAATTGAACTTAACCGCTGCTTATGCTTCACTTGTCTAGTAGGTTCTTGTCCTATGAATGATGGAATGGGCATGTGTTTTGCCTTTTGCTCCTGCGGGTTGAGTAGGATTTGATGAACTTGTACGCACTTGGTGCGTTTGGCATGGATTGTGGTGCGTTTTCCACTTGTTTTGTTCACTCATGTTACTTGATGAAACATCTCTGTGGGGTCGGTAAGCCCCTTCGTTAAAATATATGACATTTATGCTCTCTTTTTGTATAGCTTTGTTGATTGCTGAGGTATTCTTTCTTGAATGCCTCAGGTGCAGGTTGTAGCCGGTTGAGCGGCTAGGTTGGTTGGTGGCGTTTCCTGGGAACTAGCCGAGCATTCATAGCGAGGTAGTTCTTCTTTTTGTTGTATAGACATACATGTGCCCCAATGGGTTTGTGTCAGCTTGTTGGCGCCCATTGGTGGTTTTCTTTTGTGTAACTATGAACTAGACTGCTAATGTAACTCATTTGGATGGAATGATTACCTGCTTTTGGGATGGTTTTCTAGTAGGTTGCATTAGCTATTTTGACTAATGATGTGTACTATTGTATATCATGCATACATGTTTTGTTTAACTAACACATACTTTTCAAATGACGTAAACAAAGAGGAGTTCTTATAGTAGTATCACTCTAGACTGCATATAGGAGCTCATCATAAATAAACAAAGTATTTCCGTCGCGTACAAAGACAATTTTACTATCTAAGGCCGAGGGATACGGCCATTTAATCCAAAATTTTTCCTGCATGTAACTATTGAATTTCAACTTGTAAAGTCAGCGTCAAGAGTTGCCTGAGCGTGTGCAGTTATCCCCTGCACGACGTGGCATCATAACCCGTAGTTCCTCTTGCTCTGATACGATATGCTCGTTGAGGAAATGCGGGTTGTGACACGGCCAGCCAGGCCGTCTTATGCTAAACAGACAGTTTGTTCTCAGAAGGTAACCGGGCGGATAGCTTCTTTATCTGCGTAGTCAGGCAAGATGCAGACTGGACTGGAGTTCGGGAGATCGGCATGGCAGGTGCCTTGGTCTAGCTCTGGTACCACGGCAAGTGGAAGCCATGGAGTTCGCTGGTTAGAGCAGACTGGTGCTGGAGTTCGTCGGGATGCGCGGGACTGGTGTCGGTGATCGTCAGTAAGTGCGGACTGACCCTTGTGGCCTGTGGTGTGGACTTGGTTGGTTTTGAACTAAGTTCAGGTTTGCTCAGTCCGGGTGATCGCGCGGTTAAGCGCGGACTACTTCTCAGTCTGCCAAGCTCGGTAGCAGTTATCCTTGTGCGTTGATTGCGAACTTGGGGAGTGCGGACTGGAGTTGTATCTGCAGGGCGTGCGGACTGGAGCGGTGTGCGCTGGCATGCAGATAGGTGGTGTTGTCACAGGGTCTGCTGGTGGCGGCTTGTCCTTGGTTTGGCCTTTGGCGACAAGGCGGATAGGGTTGTTATCCGGCCTTGGTGATGCTATTGGCGGTCTGGCTATCCTGCACAGGTCGCGGCGGACTGGTTATGTATCCGCGGCTTGCGGATACACTTGGTGCTCGACGCGTGATGGGGCAGTTATCCTATCGGCAAGGGCGGTGAACACAGTACTCATCATGCCTATAAATAGGATCCCCTGTCACATCAATAATAAGCGAATGATCGGTTTGTGCTGTGCACGTTGTGCGGATAGCGATGGAAGCCAGGGACTTGGTTCTGATTGCGGTCAGGGACAGTGCGGACTCTGCGGATAGCAATCAGCGGTAAACAGCAGGTCGCAGTTTGCGTCTAGGTGCTCTCTCTTCTGCAACTAGTTTCCCGGTTCAATAAGTTGTCTGCTTCTGGCGGCTTGTTCAGTTCGGCAGCAGTAGATCATGCGGTCAGGCGGATAGGAGACCTTGCGGTTAGGCGGTTTGTTGATCGGCGAGTAGAGCTTGCATTGGAATAACCGGTAGTCCACGCGGCGTGGTTTGCTGTTTGTCGACCTGCCGGTTTCAGCAGACTCCGTAGTACAGCAGTAGTTCCGGCGGTTACTCTTGAGTCCGCGCGGTTTGGGTTTTGCCTTGTATTATTTGTACTTCGTTTGGATATATCGGTGAATCATGTCTCGTCATGTATGTCTCGCATTGTAAAGATTATTATAGTATAAGATTTTTGCTCTTCTATTTTGCATCTTGTACAACCCCGTATTCTTGAAGAGAGGGCCCCAAACAAGGAGTTAGGCTTGCTGCGTTGTTTTAAGTTTTTTGAGGATTTTGCACTCTTAGGGGCCAATTTAGGATCTCCCTTCAAAATATACTAGTAGGGGGATGCAATATTTGCCTCCCCCTGACATGTTGTCCGGGGGTTGTGCGGCGAGAGGCTGCCCAGCTCTCAGGCCGCCCCAGCTCGCAGGCCGCCCCAGCTCGCAGGCCGCCCCAGCTCGCAGGCCGCCCCAGCTCGCAGGTCTCCTAGCTCGCAGGCCGCCCAGCTCGCAGGCCGCCCAGCTCGCATGCCTCCCAGCTCGCATGCCGCCCAGCTCGCAGGCCGCCCCAGCTCACAGGCCGCCCCAGCTCGCAGGCCGCCCCAGCTCACAGGCTGCCCAAGCTCGGAGGCCGCCCCAGCTCGCAGGACGCACCAGCTCGCAAGCCGCCCCAGCTCGCAGGCCGCCCCAGCTCGCAGGCCGCCCCAGCTCGCAGGCCGCCCCAGCTCGCAGGCCGCCCCAGCTCGCAGGCCGCACCAACTCGCAGGCCGCCTCAGCTCGCAGGCCTCCATAGCTCGCAGACCTCCCCAGCTCGCAGGCTGCCCCAGCGCGCAAGCCGCCACAACCCGCAGGCCGCCCAGCTCGCCCCAGGCCGCCAGCTCGCCCGACCTAGTGCTCGTCTGGCTTGAGGGGCTGCCCCTTTTGCCCCTGGTGGGCTGCGAATAGCTGTTCAAAACAGCGGGATTTGACTGTTGGCAGGCCAACCCGGGGGCAGTTCAGTAATTTTAGGACAGCGGATATTGGTTATTTGCAGGTCATTCCCAAAAAACTATAAATAGACCCTTGGGGGTGCCTTGGAGAGGATTGCTTCTTAGCCACTTGAATCCCTCTTTCGTCATCCTCCAAGGCACCTAGTGTAACATCCTATGTTACTCTTGGACCCCTCAACTTAGATTGGGTTAGGCATGGGTGAGATTTAAGGAAGATCAACTATGTTTGGCCCTAGGTAGTGGGTGATGACCATGTGGGGCCCACTATAAGACCATAGTCAATCTAGGTCAAATTAGCCTAAGTGTGGACCCTAGCCACACCATGACCCCACCACATTGCCCTAACCCTAAAGACAATCCAAGTGGACCCTAGGGTATGTCACTGGGTCAACATTTTGACCCCAGTTGACCAAAGTCAACCTTGGGCTTAATTTGGTCAAACCCACACTTATAGGCCTAATTAACCTAAGTGGGGCACCCCCTTGACCCAAACCAAGTTGGGTGGTGCCAATAGACCCATTTCCACCAAGTAGGGTCAGTCCACCCACCATGGTTGACCAAGTCAACTCCCCAAGTCAACAAGTCAACAAATTGACCTAAAGGAGTGAAATGAAGGCCAAGTCATTTCCCCTTGGACCAAGCCCACCAAAATTGGCCCATAGTCAGCCCAAGTGAACAAGACCAGTCCTACCCCTCTAAATCAGGAGAGAGAATACATGCAAGGGGGTAAAATTGGGATTTTTAGGAGAAGAGGAGAGAGAAAGGGGAATGAAGGAAATGGTGGCCACATGGCCACCCCATCAGTTAGTTTTGGCTGCCCAAAACCAGGTGGCCGACCTCCCCTCTCCATTTCCAGCAGAAAACCAGGGCTGTGAGCCACTTGGCAGCTGGGCGGAGCAAACCAAGCTCAAACCGAGCTCACATAGGAAACACCTCCCCATATACTCCACCTCAGTCCAAATAGACCTCACCAACAGCTTCAGGAGACAGAAGGGAGTGGAATTCGACTGCTTAATCATGGAGAATGGTGGAGAATTGAGTTTTCGGGGTGGAGCTCGCCGGCGCACCACCACCACGGCAAACCGCCGCCTGACCCGCAGCCAAGCCTCAATTCAGGTGCGTTTCACCTCGCCTCTTCCCGTACTAGGTTTCTAGATCAATCTAGGGAGATATCGGGCTCAATCGAGCCCGATGCCATGAGAGGAAATGGAGAAAACCGAGTCTTTTTCTTCTTGCTCGGGTTCGCCGGAGGAGCCAACTCCGGCGACCCCACCGCCGGGAAACGCTAGCCCCCACCTTAACGAAGGTGGTGGCGATATCCGCCGGCGGTGGTGGTGGCTCAGCTGGCCGGAAAATGCCAGCCAACATCGTCCAGGAAGATGCAATCGTGGCCGTTAAATCATCGGGGACGATGAACCGATTCCGTCAATTTTGCTTTAAGATTCGTGCATTAGATTTAAATGATTTAATTAATACTTGATGAATAGTGAAATTTCTGTCACACTTTTACAGTCACCTTGCATGTTAAATTTAGGCCTCCTAGAGGCATTTCCAGAACTTAGTCTCTTAATGAAAAATGTAGCCAAGGGTCTTATCTTTACTTTGCCACACTAAACATGTAATTTGGTGTAGTGTACAGTCCTGTAGGACATTTCTCCTAGGACTGGTCCTAGAGTAGGGCAGAAATTAAATTGGATGCCCAGGTCAAACTATTAATCACCATGGCCCCAATTTTTGGGCACATGAATGATTAGGGCATACGTAGCCCCTGACAAAATATAGGAATTTTTAGAGAACATTTTTCTATAGTTTTTTCCAAAATATCAAAATACAAATAAATGGAATATAAGGAGTTCTACACCTCCCCATGGTCCCAAATTTTGGTGGTAGCTCAGTGGGGACATCCTTGGTGCATGATGAAATTTTCAGCACCTTGGGTTCACTGCATGTTGGAGAATCCACTTGCATGTGTTAGCTTATGTTATGCCTTGGTGTGCAATTAGCAAAAATGCAAATATGGTGTATTTAGCCCAATGGTGACATGCAAAGGTCTTGGAATTATTTTCAGTGGTTCATTAGGGTAAACTTCACCCCTCAAATTAATCATGGAATTTTTGGACTCAAAATTCCATTTATTGGAATTTATTTTAAATATAGTTATTTTGGGAAATAAAATTGGAAAATAGGTTTTCCTCAAGTACAAATCCTACAATTTTGTCAAGGCATAGATAATGTCATATTTGACTTAGTAAAAATATGATTCCCCTGTTTTGAAGAACTTTTGGAGTAGATATCTTAAATTGCCCATTTTACCCTTATTTTATTAATTCTTGAAATAGTGGATATATACCTCTGAAAAATTTGGAATTTATTCTACTGCTCTAAAATGGTATTATTAGTTTTGTATGAATTTCTCAGAATTAATGGATGCATTGTTGTATGTTAAATTAATACAATGGCATTTTGGTAAATATGTTATAATGGAATTCTTATAGGCCATTTCACAATAAATGTTGATGATACGTTGCCAATAGTCATAAATTAGTGTCCTAAAGGTTCTGTGATTTTCCTGAAATTTTTGAATACATAATGCCTATGCTTCATTTGGAAAATGGAATTTGTGTGCAATTGATATTAAATAGGAAATGAGAATAAATAATTTAAGGAAAATTATGAAACTCTGTAGGCAGCAATAGTTTATCAATATACATCTCAGGAAAAATTGCCTAGGTCAGAGGATGCTAAATCATAGTACTTCATGTGTAAAGTGACCTAGCGTTTAAATTAAAAGAATTAATTAAAGGACTATTTGGCCAAGAAAAATTATGAGAATTCTTAGGGTAGTTCCCTTAGTCCATAACACCTTAGGATAAATATTTAGAGGCAAGATGCCTTAAGGTTTGGAAGATCACATTTTTAGGGTAATCATAGGTCATGGTCTGCATATAACACAAATAGGTCTTGCCTTAGGGGTTACCAGGGGATTGAATATCGGCAGAAATAAGAGAGTTCAACATGAGTAACCCTGGTGGGTAGAGTTGTCTTAGTGAGGGATCAAAAGTGCAAGTCTTAGTTAGCAACTGGAGTGGGAGTCGGCGGAAGACCGTCGGCTTCCTGGTAACGCCTTAAGTCACTAGGGTTGTACTAAAGCAATAAGGAGAGCTGGGGAGATACTTGGGTATCCATAAACTAAAATAAATATCCTTGCGAAAGGGAACGCTGGGCGTAATCCCAACACAGTTCCTAGTGCCCCTTGAGAGCCCTTCACAGGGAATACCGGGGGCAGTCCTGGGATTAACCTTAAATCTCTAAGTATAATAAACCGTAGACAAGAGTAGTTTAATAGGTTAGGACATTGTTGTACCTTCTCGCCCGTGTAGGGTTGGAGAGATTCATGATATATTCTCACCCGTTTGGGGTTTGAGGGAGTTGGTATAAATGCACTAATGTGCGTTCTCACCCGGGTTTGGGTTTGAGGGATTCAGGACAGGTTTGGTCCTGCAAGCGGGAGGCTCGGTATGAATTACTTGCATGTGCATAAATTTCATGGCGGGGCATGCGGTATTGGCCGTTCGTCACACCGATGGCAGTACGGTGCACCAGGCGGTTGTGGGAGTTAGAGGGGCCAGTGGGTTGTTTTACACTGCGGTCTGGAGGACGACCCCCGATAACACACATCCGACCCAACAAGACTGACGGGTTTGTCAGCAAAGTACGTACGCGAGACTCTAGAGTGCACCTTGGACGTGTACAGAGGCGTATGAGAGGGGTCTAAGGCTTGGTAGTGTGCATACCGGTCTAGAAGCGGAGACGCCTGCTCCACTGCTGCCGTAGCCACAGCGGTGGTACCCGAGAGTGATGCTAGCTCTCAAAAAGTGGGAACTAAAGGTCTGTGATCACAGAGTCGTTGTGTGTGAGTTGCACTTGCCTGCGCATAAAATTGCATCATATGATTCATTCATATTAGGTCATACGCTTCACAAATCCTTATCATATAAATTAGTATGGGCTCTTTTATATGATAAGTTAAATTTCCCGGAAATCCTAACTTATATATTTGTATGGGCATTTATATAAGTTAGGGTACGTTTGTGATGATAGCATAGTGGTAGCTTAGCTTATTTACTTGTTCATACTACTATTTCTTTACTTTCCTTTACTGCACTGCTCTTACTTATTACTTGTACCGTACTTAGAATTGCTAGAGTAGGATTACATTACTTATTACAACTCTAGTTAGATATTGTCACCTGCTTCCACTTTGCTACCCCTTGTTGTCCTCCGCTTCGTCCTCCCGCTCGGTGCCTAGGAGCTGCGGGGCGAGGTGCGGAGGAAACGACTTAGTCTTTTTGACTAATGGTCGGTGACCAACTATTTTTAGGAGCCCGTGGAGATGGAGCACCAGCACGTCGAGGAGGCAGGACATGAGGAGCAGATACCGCTTCAGCAGGCTACTACCACTATTGTGCGTCCTCAGGTGGGACGAGATCTGATGTTCTAGTATAGCTTCCGCTTTTATGATTTTGGGAGAGAGAGATTTGATGTACTGGACATAAGCCCTTTTTACTCTTTCATTTGTACTCTATTGTGGAATGTATTATTCATTTCTTTTACATGATTGTACTATGTGACTTGTGGACTGATAGTTTTACATATACAGTTTACTTCTTTCTTCTCATATTGGCCTACAGGTTAATGATCGTACTAGCCGGCAGAATCGGCGTATTGCGGTGTCGACTAACCCGTGAGTTAGTGCCACCGTAAGACGGCGGTTCTGGGCATAAGATCCGGTAGCCCTCCTTGGTAAGGGGGAGGGGGGTCTTACAAACTGGTATCAGTTGAACAACGATCATATGAGAAAGAAGTCCACAACATGGGACCACCCCCGCCCGAGCATTAGTTTGCGGACAAACTATGCAGCGGAAGCAGTGGTGTGCCCATGTGTAAAGTCACATAAATGGTCCACAAAGTACAATGTATTAGGCCAATTTTGCTTTAACCTTACCTTTATGCAACCTCCACAGGTCGCAGCGCCGCAAAATGTGGCTCCTCCCCCTCCAGCTGCCACTCCATTCCTACATACAGAGATGGGGCAGACCCTGACGGCGATTTTGGATGCCTTTAGAGCCCAGCAAGTCCCGGCTCCACAGCCAAATCCGGGGTCGAGCTGGCTGAGTGCATTCAAGAGCCTGTCCCCACCGACGTACCGTGGGACAGAGGATGCGGTGAAGACAGAAGAATGGCTTGGAGGCCATACACGAGATCTTAGCGGGCATCAGCTGCCCAGTCGGCCAGGCAGTACCCCTAGCCACCTCTGTGCTAGAGGCCCATGCGAAGAGATGGTGGAAATCAGTCCGGGAGTCTACTTATGCGGACTTTGACCTGTCAGAGATATCATGGGAGGAGTTTGGTGATGTGTTTCTAGAGCACTTCGTCTCTGCTACGGACAGAGATGCTTTGGAGGAGAGGTTTTTGAACCTCAAGCAGGGGACTAGATCGGTGATAGAGTACCAGAGAGAGTTCTCCCACTTGGCCAGGTTCGCGGGGATTCAGGACACCGACGATAGGAGGTATGCGAAGAGGTTCTATCGGGGCCTCAGGGATGATTTGAGGCAGGCCTTGCTATTCATTTCTCATGGCACATCCAGGCAGATCATCGAGATGGCGAAGAAGCTAGAGGCTGACCAGCTGATGGTGCGAGCCGGAGGGAAGAGACCATTTGATGGGTCGACATCAGGTGAGAGCAGTAGGGGCTCTCAGAGAGGCAGGACAATCGAATACAGGAAGGGTGGGGGACGTCGTCGTCCCAACTTCAGGCAGGAGTAGGGGCCTCCTCCAGCATTGGCTCCCCCACCTCTACAGATGCATGATCCGAGGAGACAGGATGACCGAGGCCACCGACAAGTGGTTTGTTACGGATGCCGCCAGCCCGGGCACATCAGGTCGGAGTGCCCGCACCGATTCCATCCCCCTCCTCCTCCTCCACCTCCAGTGGCCCCAGTACAGCAGGGCCGAGGACGAGGCCGAGGACGAGGCCGAGGTCGGGGATATCACGGCAGGAGACGCGAGCAGGAGCAGATATACGCCTTGGACCTCACAGAGCCGAGGAATCCCGAGGAGGTTATCACAGGTACTTGAAGTTAATTATGAATTTTCTTGGATTTTCAATGATATATATATAGTACCTGGAACTATAGGATGACAATTAACTTTCACATAAACAAACCTCAGGCATAGTTATGATCAGCGGCAAGCCCGCTCATACTCTTTTTGACACGGGTGCTTCACACTCGTTCGTATCCGAGGCCTTCATCGACGGACTCGAAGGCGTGGAGAGGTTCCCTGGACTAGAGATGAGGGTACGTCTACCCGATGGGTCGGAGCTGCGGACCACTGCACATTGTGATATGGAGCCCGAGATTGGCGGCAGGGCATTTGAGGCGCCGGCAACTATTCTGAAGCTGCAGGACTTCGACTTGATCTTGGGCATGGCCTGGTTGCATCGGAACCATGCCCAGATAGATTGTCCGTCCAGGAGGATCACGCTAAGGCATGGCGACTCTCATGTTATCGTTGAAGGTATCCAGCCTATCTGCCACCTACTGTTATCTTCTATACAGGTTGTGAAGTCCCATGAGCAGGGCGAAGAAGTTTATCTTGTCTGCTTCGAGATGGTGGGAACATGGGCGACTATCTCAGATATTCCGGTGGTCCGGGATTTCTCCGACGTATTCCCGGAGAAATTGCCCGGGCTACCACCTGCTAGAGACTTGGATTTCAGGATTCAGCTAGTACCGGGAGCAAGGCCGGTGTCCCGGGCACCCTACAGGATGGCTCCCAGGGAGTTGGCAGAGTTCAGGACTCAACTACAGGAGCTAGTCGAGTCAGGATTTGTGCGGCCCAGCTCATCGCCATGGGGAGCGCCAGTTCTCTTTGTGAAGAAGAAGGACGGATCACTGCGATTATGTATAGATTACCGGGAGCTGAACCAGTTGACGGTCCGCAACACCTATCCTCTGCCTCGGATAGATGAGTTATTTGACCAGCTACAGGGAGCCTTCTGGTTCTCCAAGTTAGATCTGCGATCCGGCTACTATCAGCTCCGTATCAGGGAAGAGGACATACCGAAGACGGCATTCAATTCGCGCTACGGATTATACGATTTCACGGTGATGCCTTTTGGGCTCACGAATGCTCCTGCTGCATTCATGAGTCTAATGAACCGTGTATTCGAGCCTTTCTTAGACCGTTTCGTGATTGTGTTCATCGACGACATCCTTATATATTCTCGGACTCAGGAAGAGCATACGGAGCACTTGGCACAGGTCTTGCAGAGGCTGAGGGAGACCCAGATGTACGCAAAATTTTCAAAGTGCCAGTTCTGGTTGCAGGAGGTGGCATTCCTGGGGCACACGATCAGTGGGGCTGGGATAGCAGTGGACCCGGCCAAGATAGAGACAGTGAGGGATTGGCCACGACCGAAGACCGCATTTGACATCCGTAGTTTCTTGGGACTAGCAGGGTATTACCGCAAGTTCGTGGAGGGGTTCTCGAGGATAGCACTCCCCCTCACGTCCTTGACGAAGAAGGACACAGATTTTGTTTGGTCAGAGCGGTGTGAGACGGCTTTTCAGGAGCTGAAGGACCGACTCATCTCATCCCCCATTCTTGCGCTTCCATCCGGGAGCGAAGGATTCCAGATCTACACGGATGCCTCTTATCAGGGGATGGGTGCAGTCCTGATGCAACATGGACACGTTATTTCTTATGCTTCGAGACAGTTGAAGAAGCATGAGCATAACTATCCAGTACATGATCTAGAGCTCGGGGCTGTGGTTTTCGCCCTAAAGATATGGAGGCATTACTTATATGGGATTCATTGTGACATCTTTTCAGATCACAAGAATCTCAAGTATATCGATACGCAGAAGGACCTAAACCTGAGACAGAGGAGGTGGCTGGAGTTCCTCTGTGATTATGATTACAAGATCCACTATCACCCGGGAAAAGCGAACACGGTTGCGGATGCCTTGAGTAGGAGGGCCGGCACTTCTGGACCGGAGCCCCGATTGATGTCTATAGAGCTGCTACAGATGATGGAGGACATGCACATTACCATGGTGTCCGAGACCGAGCCAGTTGTATATAGAGAGTATTTGAGCTCAGTGATCAGCGGCGATGATATACATGAGGGCATCCGAGCACATCAGAGGCTGGATGCTGCGTTACAGCCGATTTTCAGTGCCTTAGAGAGTTGCAAGGTCGAGGATTACATGCTACAGGATGATCTTCTTAGGTTCCGGGGGCGCATCTACATACCAGCGGGGGGCAGTATCCGGGATGACATACTCCGAGAGGCACATTGCTCAAGATATTCAGTGCACCCCGGCATCACTAAGATGTGGGCAGATTTGCGGAGGTCTATGTATTGGCCCGGGATGAAGAGGGAGATCACGGATTTTGTGACCCATTGCGAGACCTGCCAGCGTGTGAAGGCAGAATGCAAGAGCCCGGGAGGTTTACTACAGCCACTGCCAGTTCCAGAGTGGAAGTTCGAGGACATTGCTATGGACTTTGTACACGGATTGCCCCGCTCCCACTCTGGGCATGATTCTATATGGGTTATAGTGGATAGATTGACCAAGGTAGCACGATTTATTCCAGTTCGAAAGGATGCCCCAGTTGCAGTTCTGGTAAGATTATTTGTGGAGCAGTACGTCAGATATCACGGCATCCCCAGGACTATTGTTTCGGACCGTGATGGTCGGTTCACCTCAAGCGAGTGGAGGGCCATACATGCTTACTTGGGATCTCGGCTTACCTTTAGTACCGCCTTCCATCCGCAGACCGACGGACAGACCGAGCGGACCATCCGGACCATGGAGGACCTGCTCAGACTACGCATATTGGATACGGGGAAGCCTTGGGAGAGGTTGCTACCATTAATTGAGTTCTCGTATAATAACAGCCACCAGGCGAGCATCAGGATGGCTCCATACGAGGCACTTTATGGGAGGAGATGTCGGACGCCGCTATCATGGGTTCAGGATGTGGATACCAGGGCTCTTGGATCTGATTATATAGAGGACACCGAGGCTCAGATTCGATTGATCAGAGATCGGCTACTAGAGGCCCAGAGCAGACAGGTCAAGTATTATGATGCTCGGCACCGGAAGGTGGAGTTCCAGGTTGGAGACAGGGTATTCTTGAAGATACGTCCAGTACATGGTGTTTCTCGGGTGCGGAGGCACAAGAAGCTCAGTCCACGATACATGGGGCCATACCTGATCCTGGAGCGGATCAGCCCCCTGGCTTACCGACTGCAGCTGCCACCGGAGTTGGGTGCATTACATGACGTCTTCCATGTCTCTTCCTTCCGAAGAGCTATCCTTCGGCCGGAGCAGCACATTACTACTACAGCCGGACCGGTAGAGCCTGACAGATCAGTGAGATTGGAGCCGATCCGGATTGACGATACAGCCATCCGAGTGTTGCGGAAGAAGAAGGTCCCTCTTGTGAAGGTGCTGTGGTCCAACCATGGACGGGAGGAGCACACTTGGGAGCCGAGGGATCTGATGCTGGAGCAACACCCGGAGCTATTCGCATCAGGTACATTTAAGTTATGTTTTTAAATTTCTTGATGATTCTTGCAACTAGAACCCCGTAGACCCGAACTTAAATTTCGGGGACGAAATTATTTTCTTGTTTATTGGAATTTGTAACATCCCATGTTACTCTTGGACCCCTCAACTTAGATTGGGTTAGGCATGGGTGAGATTTAAGGAAGATCAACTATGTTTGGCCCTAGGTAGTGGGTGATGACCATGTGGGGCCCACTATAAGACCATAGTCAATCTAGGTCAAACTAGCCTAAGTGGGGACCCTAGCCACACCATGACCCCACCACATTGCCCTAACCCTAAAGACAATCCAAGTGGACCCTAGGGTATGTCACTGGGTCAACATTTTGACCCCAGTTGACCAAAGTCAACCTTGGGCTTAATTTGGTCAAACCCACACTTATAGGCCTAATTAACCTAAGTGGGGCACCCCCTTGACCCAAACCAAGTTGGGTGGTGCCACTAGACCCATTTCCACCAAGTAGGGTCAGTCCACCCACCATGGTTGACCAAGTCAACTCCTCAAGTCAACAAGTCAACAAATTGACCTAAAGGAGTGAAATGAAGGCCAAGCCATTTCCCCTTGTACCAAGCCCACCAAAATTGGCCCATAGTCAGCCCAAGTGAACAAGACCAGTCCTACCCCTCTAAATCAGGAGAGAGAATACATGCAAGGGGGTAAAATTGGGATTTTTAGGAGAAGAGGAGAGAGAAAGGGGAATGAAGGAAATGGTGGCCATATGGCCACCCCATCAGTTAGTTTTGGCTGCCCAAAACCAGGTGGCCGACCTCCCCTCTCCATTTCCAACAGAAAACCAGGGCTGTGAGCCACTTGGCAGCTGGGCGGAGCAAACCAATCTCAAACCGAGCTCACATAGGAAACACCTCCCCATATACTCCACCTCAGTCCAAATAGACCTCACCAACAGCTTCAGGAGACAGAAGGGAGTGGAATTCGACTGCTTAATCATGGAGAATTGTGGAGAATTGAGTTTTCGGGGTGGAGCTCGCCGGCGCACCACCACCACGGCAAACCGCCGCCTGACCCGCAGCCAAGCCTCAATTCAGGTGCGTTTCACCTCGCCTCTTCCCATACTAGGTTTCTAGATCAATCTAGGGAGATATCGGGCTCAATCGAGCCCGATGCCATGAGAGGAAATGGAGAAAACCGAGTCTTTTTCTTCTTGCTCGGGTTCGCCGGAGGAGCCAACTCCGGCGACCCCACCGCCGGGAAACGCTAGCCCCCACCTTAACGAAGGTGGTGGCGATATCCGCCGGCGGTGGTGGTGGCTCAGCTGGCCGGAAAATGCCAGCCAACATCGTCCAGGAAGATGCAATCATGGCCGTTAAATCATCGGGGACGATGAACCGATTCCATCAATTTTGCTTTAAGATTCGTGCATTAGATTTAAATGATTTAATTAATACTTGATGAATAGTGAAATTTCTGTCACACTTTTACAGTCACCTTGCATGTTAAATTTAGGCCTCTTAGAGGCATTTGCAGAACTTAGTCTCTTAATTGAAAATGTAGCCAAGGGTCGTATCTTTAATTTTCCACCCTAAACATGTAATTTGGTGTAGTGTACAGTCCGGTAGGACATTTCTCCTAGGACTGGTCCTAGAGTAGGGCAGAAATTAAATTGGATGCCCAGGTCAAACTATTAATCACCATGGCCCCAATATTTGGGCACATTCATGATTAGGGCATACTTAGCCCCTGCCAAAATTTAGGAATTTTTAGAGAACATGGTTCTATAGTTTTTGCCAAAATATCAAAATACAAATAAATGGAATATAAGGAGTTCTACACCTCCCCATGGTCCCAAATTTTGGTGGTAGCTCAGTGGGGATATCCTTGGTGCATGATGAAATTTTCAGCACCTTGGGTTCAATGCATGTTGGAGAATCCACTTGCATGTGTTAGCTTATGTTATGTCTTGGTGTGCAATTAGCAAAAATGCAAATATGGTGTATTTAGCCCAATGGTGACATGCAAAGGTCTTGGAATTATTTTCAGTGGTTCATTAGGGTAAAATTCACCCCTCAAATTAATCATGGAATTTTTGGACTCAAAATTCCATTTATTGGAATTTATTTTAAATATAGTTATTTTGGGAAATAAAATTGGAAAATAGGTTGTCCTCACGTACAAATCCTACAATTTTGCCAAGGCATAGATAATGTCACATTTGACTTAGGAAAAATATGATTCCCCTGTTTTGAAGAACTTTTGGAGTAGATATCTTAAATTGCCCATTTTACCCTTATTTTATTAATTCTTGAAATAGTGGATATATACCTCTGAAAAATTTGGAATTTATTCTACTGCTCTAAAATGGTATTATTAGTTTTGTATGAATTTCTCAGAATTAATGGATGCATTGTTGTATGTTAAATTAATACAATGGCATTTTGGTAAATATGTTATAATGGAATTCTTATAGGCCATTTCACAATAAATGTTGATGATACTTTGCCAATAGTCATAAATTAGTGTCCTAAAGGTTCTGTGATTTTCCTGAAATTTTTGAATACATAATGCCTATGCTTCATTTGGAAAATGGAATTTGTGTGGAATTGATATTAAATAGGAAATGGGAATAAATAATTTAAGGAAAATTATGAAACTCTGTAGGCAGCAATAGTTTATCAATATACATCTCAGGAAAAATTGCCTAGGTCAGATGATGCTAAATCATAGTACTTCATGTGTAAAGTGACCTAGCGTTTAAATTAAAAGAATTAATTAAAGGACTATTTGACCAAGAAAAATTATGAGAAGACTTAGGGTAGTTCCCTTAGTCTATAACACCTTAGAATAAATATTTAGAGGCAAGATGCCTTAAGGTTTGGAAGATCACATTTTTAGGGTAATCATAGGTCATGGTCTGCATATAACACAAATAGGTCTTGCCTTAGGGGTTACCAGGGGATTGAATAACGGCAGAAATAAGAGAGTTCAACATGAGTAACCCTGGTTGGTAGAGTTGTCTTAGTGAGGGATCAAAAGTGCAAGTCTTAGTTAGCAACTGGAGTGGGAGTCGGCGGAAGACCGTCGGCTTCCCGGTAACGCCTTAAGTCATTAGGGTTGTACTAAAGCAATAAGGAGAGCTGGGGAGATACTTGGGTAGCCATCAACTAAAATAAATATCCTTGCGAAAGGGAACGCTGGGCGTAATCCCAACACAGTTCCTAGTGCCCCTTGAGAGCCCTTCACAGGGAATTCCGGGGGCAGTCCTGGGATTAACCTTAAATCTCTAAGTATAATAAACCGTAGACAAGAGTAGTTTAATAGGTTAGGACATTGTTGTACCTTCTCGCCCGTGTAGGGTTGGAGAGATTCATGATATATTCTCACCCGTTTGGGGTTTGAGGGAGTTGGTATAAAGGCACTAATGTGCGTTCTCACCTGGGTTTGGGTTTGAGGGATTCAGGACGGGTTTGGTCCTGCGAGCGGGAGGCTCGGTATGAATTACTTGCATGTGCATAAATTTCGTGGCGGGGCATGCGGTACTGGCCGTTCATCACACCGATGGCAGTACGGTGCACCAGGCGGTTGTGGGAGTTAGAGGGGCCAGTGGGTTGTTTTACACTGCGGTCTGGAGGACGACCCCCGATAACACACATCCGACCCAACAAGACTGACGGGTTTGTCAACAAAGTACGTACGCGAGACTCTAGAGTGCACCTTGGACGTGTACAGAGGCGTATGAGAGGGGTCTAAGGCTTGGTAGTGTGCATACCGGTCTAGAAGCGGAGACGCCCGCTCCGCTGCTGCCGTAGCCACAGCGGTGGTACCCGAGAGTGATGCTAGCTCTCAAAAAGTGGGAACTAAAGGTCTGTGATCACAGAGTCGTTGTGTGTGAGTTGCACTTGCCTGCGCATAAAATTGCATCATATCATTCATTCATATTAGGTCATACGCTTCATAGATCCTTATCATATAAATTAGTATGGGCTCTTTTATATGATAAGTTAAATTTCCCGGAAATCCTAACTTATATATTTGTATGGGCATTTATATAAGTTAGGGTACGTTTGTGATGATAGCATAGTGGTAGCTTAGCTTATTTACTTGTTCATACTATTGTTTCTTTACTTTCCTTTACTGCACTGCTCTTACTTATTACTTGTACCGTACTTAGAATTGCTAGAGTAGGATTACAGTACTTATTACAACTCTACTTAGATATTGTCACCTGCTTCCACTTTGCTACCCCTTGTTGTCCTCCGTTTCGTCCTCCCGCTCGGTGCCTAGGAGCTGCGGGGCGAGGTGCGGACGAAACAACTTAGTCTTTTTGACTAATGGTCGGTGACCAACTATTTTTAGGAGCCCGTGGAGATGAAGCACCAGCACGTCGAGGAGGCAGGACATGAGGAGCAGATACCGCTTCAGCAGGCTACTACCACTACTGTGCGTCCTCAGGTGGGACGAGATCTGATGTTCTAGCATATCTTCCGCTTTTATGATTTTGGGAGAGAGAGATTTGATGTACTGGGCATAAGCCCTTTTTACTCTTTCATTTGTACTCTATTGTGGACTGTACTATTCATTTCTTTTACATGATTGTACTATGTGACTTGTGGACTGATAGTTTTACATATACAGTTTACTTCTTTCTTCTCATATTGGCCTACAGGTTAATGATCGTACTAGCCGTCAGAATCGGCGTATTGCGGTGTCGACTAACCCGTGAGTTAGTGCCACCGTAAGACGGTGGTTCTGGGCATAAGATCCGGTAGCCCTCCTTGGTAAGGGGGAGGGGGGTCTTACACCTAGCTCAGCATTGGCTAGGGAGGGGGAGATCATTAAGGTCTTCTCGGTGTGAGGTGGGACCTCCACGCTAGAGCCGATGGTCTGTTCCTAGTTTCCTGAGCCTTTGGTCCGTGACATCCCCCCGAGTGCAGTAAGTGTGAAGTGTAACGTCCCGATTCGCACTAGGCCCCTCGTGCGTGTTTCTGAGTTAGGAGAGCGGACTTGGGCTCAGGGAAGTTCTGGCAGCAGGGCTGCACTTGTAAATGGGAGGAGAAATCAGTACAGAATAGGACACTGGTAGAGACACGGGCGTGTCCCTACCCGTGTGGGAGAGGCCAGCTCTCGAGTCGACGACTCGAGTATGTCCAGAGAAGGACACGGGTAGTGATACGGGCGTGTCACTACCCGTATGAAGATGACACGGGTAGAGACACGGGCGTGTCCCTACCCGTGTGCGTCGAGTTGAGATCGACGAAGTGTACCCCGAGAAGGACACGGGTAGATACACGGGCGTGTCCCTACCCGTGTGTGTCGAGTTGAGCTCGACGAGGCGTGTCCAAAGGAGGACACGACCAGAGAACACGGCCGTGTCATGTTGACACGGGTAAGGACACGGGCGTGTCATGTGGACATGGGTAGGGACACGGGCGTGTCCCTACCCGTGTTTGTGTATCGAAACGTCAGGTAACCGCCTGTAATGCTTCGCCCGAGCAGGACACGGGTAAGTACACTGGCGTGTCCCTACCCGTGTCACTTTTATTTATAAGGGATGTGAAAACCCTAGACGTTTTTCACTCCTCATTCCAACCCTTCTTCCTGGAGAAACTGCTGTAGAGAGGGAGAAGCTGTTGGAGCAAGTCCAAGAGGAGAAGAACCGTCGCCGCCGAGGAGAAGAAGATGTCGCCGCGAAGAGTTACAAGATCCTTGGCCGGAAATGATGGAAACGCCGGAAATGAGGTGAGCTTCCTCCCCTCTCCCTTGGTGCTAGATCTGTAGTTATATCTAGGTGAGATGTCGACTCAAAAGGGTCTTGACTTGCGAGATGATGATTTCTCTAGGAAGAGGCCGTTCTAGGGCTTGTGCTCTAAGGATAGTGGTGTCTTCAACCTCTTCAACCTTCTATGTGAAGATGGGGGATGGTTTCGTGAAGAGTAATGGCCTCATGATGGTGAATAAGGGAGGAGGAATTTCGGGAGGTGATTTTGGAAAATCGACTTGAGGAGGAAGATGAACCGATGTCGTTCATTCCGCCTTAAGATGCGTGCAGAATCTGTGTTCTGCACAAAGCGACCTTCTTGGCCATTTTCAGGTGTGGTATGGTCAGAACTGGGCTTTCGCCTAAACACGAAAGTCGAAGCCCTTGAAAATACCTTTCCAACGAGTGGTTGCACGACTTCGAGCGAAGTCTGTAGCCACGGGAAAGTCTGAACGAATTTGACGGCCGGCAAACCAAGCATGTAGAAATTGTGTTCTGTACGCAGCGGACTTTGAAGCCGATTTCAAATATGATACTGTCGGATCTGGGTTGTGGCCTGAACATGAACGTTGTAACCCATGGAAAGACCTTTCCATCGAGTGGTTACACTCCTTCACCGGTTTCCTGTAGCTTCGGGAATCTCCGGTCGAAGTTGATGTCAAGATTATTTCTATACTTAAAATTCTGGGTTGGAGTAGAGTCGGATTTGTACTTGGTGGAGAAAATGTAGCAAATTAACTTGAGGTTTGGTGAACGCTTTTATGTTAATCATCATAGATTTATGAATGATGAAGTTTAATAATTGGACCTCATGTAATTGATTTGTGAAGCGAAGCATACTTAAACGAAATGATTCGATAGAAATTGATAAACTAATAGAAATGTGTATCTTGTCAATAATGTGTTGAAATCATTTGGAATGAAATGTAGGATGATAATCTATCGCCATGTGAATGATTCTTTAACTGAATGAATTTAGTAGTCCAATGCTTAGAGTGACGTCTCCCTGCGGGTAGCGTTGTGAAAGGGTGTAAGTGTGAGTGTTGACCGCACTGAGTTGGTTAGTGTTGAGATGAGTTATAAATGGACGGTTGGGCTTGGTCCTCGGTGCTCATTTCCCGGGGATCCTTCTGTGCCGATTGGACGGTTGGGCTTGGTCCTCGTGTTTTCTCCGAGGCTCCTTCCATGCCATAGTGATGTGGAATTGCATGTGGTGTGAGTCGACAAGCGGTGTCGTAATACTGGGTTAAGGATAGTGTGGCAGGTCTACGGGATCGCCAGTCGTCACACCGACGGGAGTTGACAGTTAGACTTTGGGCGGTTGGGCTTGGTCCTCGGTGTTCATGTCCCGGGGCTCATTCCGTGTCAAGTGAACGGTTGGGCTTGGTCCTCGTGCTTTCTTCTGAGGCTCCTTCCGGGTCACACAAGGCCAGTTCGGGGCTTGGTTCTCGGTGCACATCTACCCGAGACTCCCGCTGGGCCATAGTACGCGAGGGGGGCTCCGTTGTTGTGTTCTTAGCGTTGAGGCGTACGGTGTAACGCCCCCGGTTTTTTCTGTGTTTTGTTTGACCTTTGGCTGGCGTTTCGATGACGTGTTTCCGGCTCTTTGCCGTTGTAGAGCGTGGTCTTAGCTCTTAGGGTTCCCTGTGTAGCCGTTTATAGCCTGTTAGCAAGATTCCCCAGCTAGCCGGAGTCCGTTTGATGACTCGGTTGGGCCTCTTAGGGAATGCTTGTGTTTTGGCTTCGGGTGGTGATATCCCGGGTTTTTGTTCATCGAATGCTAATTTCGACATCGCAGTTGTGTTCGTAGCGTGGGTTTTTAGCTGCGATGTGAATTTCGTCATTTTCCGAGATGTTTCGGGTCCCGTGTTGTTTTGATATTGTGTGTAAGTAATTAATATGTGTTGATTGTTTATTATTAAATTGATGCTTATATATATAGCCTTAGGTTAAAAATTATGCCTCAGTTCTGTCTCTTTTCTTCTTTCTCTATTTGGAAGAAGCCGCCTCCTGTACGAGAGGAAGAGAACCGCCAGACTACCCTAGCCTTCGAACGCCGATTCCTGGAGATTTAGCGGTCGAAAATCGATTTCGAGAGTGGATTTGGACTGCCCTCGCCTGGATCTGCATTCTTTTTGTTCCTCGGCTCGGTGCTCTACAGCTCCGAGAGTGGGGGAGGTCGCCGACCAAGTTTTTCTGGTATTGAGGCAAGTGATGTTCCCTCATCCTTGTCATAGTTGATCTTTGTCTTCTTTTGTTTAAATTTTATCTCTTTCCTGCTTAGATCTTAGGTGTACGTTAGGGTTCGTTCCCGATCATACTGTGGTTAGTGTAGAAAAGTTCCCGTTAAATCTCAGATCTCCTGAGGGATTGTGTTTTTTAGGGTCAGATTTGGTTCGGTTCAGGTCGAGTAGTTGCTATTGCCGATGGATGATGGAACTCTAGGGAGAGGCCTCGTTCTCGTTTTGGTTGTTTGCTGGGTTTGGCGCCGGTGGCCAGTCGGGGTGTCGACACCTTTGTGTCGACACCAGCCAGTCGTGGTGTCGACACTTGGTGTCGACAGCAGCAGCGGTGGTGTCGACACTTGGTGTCGACACCTGCAGTAGAGGTGTCGACACTTGGTGTCGACACCAGCAGCGGTGGTGTCGACACTTGGTGTCAACACCAGCAGCAGTGGTGTCGACACTAGGTGTCGACACCAGCAGCGGTGGTGTCGATACTAGGTGTCGACACCAGCAGCGGTGGTGTCGACACTTGGTGTCGACACCCTGTGTCGACACCGGCCGCAGTGGTGTCGACACCAGCAGCGGTAGTGTCGACACCCTGTGTCGACACCGGCCGTAGAGGTGTCGAAACTTGGTGTCGACACCGGCAGTGGTTGTGTCAACACCGGCAGCGGTTGTGTCGACACCTTGTGTCGACACCGGCTTGTCGTGGTGTCGACGCATCGTGTCGAGACTGGGTGCTGCGCTTGTGTTAGGGTCAGGTAAGACTCGGGGTTGGTTCGGGTTAGGCGTGCAAGGCCTCGTCGGTGGACCCGACATGTTTGCCTTGGGTTCGTGGGTTTCTTAGGATTGTTAGTGCGACTTTTTCCCTAGGGGGGGCATTGGGTGTTCGGCTAGTTTCTGCATGCCGACTCTTGGGTTGTGGCAGGTGGTGGAGTTTTGGTGGCCTCTGGAGGGGTGGTTTTATGTGGAGAGCTGTGGCCACCGCCGTTTTGCCCCGGTTTGGGTTGGTGTGTGTGGGACCCTAAAGCTGCCACTGTTTGACCCCTTAGCCCTTTTTGGATCTGATTTTGGTTATATATTCAGATCCATGTTTTGACCACTGCCACTTGCCCACGTGTTAGGACTGTTAGTCCCTCTCCTGTTTATGCTTTCTTTTCTTTTGGAATATATGTTCATGTCTTGTTGCTGTTGCAGACTCTTTTGGTAGGGCATAATGGTTTTATTGCTCGCACTTGGTATGCTCTGCTGTGCTTTAGACAGTACTCTCTTCTTACTGTCACCCCCCCTTTTCTTTTACTTATAGCAGTTTGTTGTCGGGTCGGTAAACCCTTCTTCTTATTTTGCTCATTAATCTATCGCTCTATTTACCTTTCGATTATTTTCTTGCTGAGGTGTTCTGTCCTTGAATGCCTCAGGTCCAGGTTGTAGCCAGTTCAGCGGCTAGTTCTTCTGGCGGGGCTTGTTGGTGGCCTCTTGGGTAACTGAGATAGCTGATCCCCGTTCTCTTTTTGTGAGGTAGTTCTTTACTTTTCTGTATAGACATACACACTCGCCAGTGGGTTCGTGTCAGGTTGTTGACGCCCACTGGTGGCTTCTTACGATGTTGGGTATGAATTTAAACTGCAGTTTTTGCCTATTTGTGGTTGGTTACTTGCCTCTGGGAAGGATTTATGCTAGGTTGCATGTTAGATATTTTAAACCCTAAAAGCATTATTATATGTACCTCATGCAAAACATGTTTCTAAAACAAAGACACTATTTTTCCTCAGCGTACAACACTATCTTTCATACATACTATATTCACCTTAGAGTCGTGCATATCATGAGTTGTCCCCCGGGGACACTTATATTCATTTAGGGTGTCAACTTAATTGAACCAAAGTATTTTCTGCTGCGTATAAATATAATTTTAACTGTGGACTAGCTGATCCACCGTGCCGAGGGATACGGCCATTCAACATAACTGACTTTCCTTCATATTTAATCAATGATTTTCTGTAAAAATCTAAAGTCTAGAGTTTTGCCTGAACGTGTGCAGTTATCCCCTGCACGATGTGGCATCACAGCATGTGTTTTCTCTTGCTCTGATACGATTTTATCGTTGAGAAAATGCGGGTTGTGACAGTTGGTATTAGAGGGAGGTTTCTTGATAAATGGTCGGGCAACCTTTCCCTTGTCTGCATTAGTGGTTAGTGCCATACCATACACACACCGATATGTCATCAGCACGTCTTTGCTAAAGCACGAACACTACACTCATGAGCATAAAGAAGTATACGGGGTATATTATGTAGTATGAGATGCATAATATGTGTTTGTATATGGATCCACCATAGGAGGCAACATGTGAGGGTTATGTAGTATGGGATGCATAACCTCACCACATGAATGCGGCTAGCACGTTTTCTTTCTTCGTTGCACGGGAATGTTATGTAGTATGGGATGCATAACATTTTCATGTGTACGCCGCCCATGGCATGAACTAAGGCCTTTTTAGAACGCATAGCACATCATGCATAACATAACATTTCATAAGCACAACGTGTCAAGCTAAAGATTTGCAAGATGACATATGTACACACATGGTTTTGAGTCAAAAAGAATACCAATACATGCATTCATGGTTTAGGCACATGAGTTAGTTTGATGGTGGTGAACCATCTTAGGTTAAGCATAACATCATCATGGTGAAAACAACTCTCAGGGCAAGTTTTGCAGTTGAAGTTCATATTTAAGTGTGTTTGTCTGTACTGGGTAGTTTTGTCCTAGCTGTTGGGTTAGGTTTTGTCTAAAGCTTGTGCGATTTTAGGATGGCGAGACGTCCTGCGACGAGATCGACCCCCAATCCGAGGGTGAGACGTCAGGAGCGCAGAGCGAGGCGTTGGTAGAAAACCTGCGGCAGAGTAACGAGGCCTTATCGAGGCAGGTAGTGGCTATGCAGGCTCAGATTCAGTCTCTTGTGGCAGCGGTGGCGGGACAGACTCCGAGAGTTCAGGACCCCGCTGAGGGGGTAGCTATTCCTACCCCTCCTGCTCCTCCCGTGCCTTTGGTTGTGGTGCCCCCGGAGATGACGTTCATATCCCAGTTTCAGCGGCTGAGACCCCCTACCTATGATGGGCAGGCAGATTTCATGATTTTGGATGACTGGCTGATTACCATTGAGGAGATGTTCTCTTACTCAGGGATTACGGATGATCAGAGAGTGATGCTCGCTGCCTACCAGCTCAAGGGCTTAGCAAAGAATTGGTGGCTGAGGGAGAAAGAGAGCTTAGTGGCAGGTTGCACTTGGGAGTCATTTAAGGTGATGTTGTTAAGTAAGTTTCTGCCTTCAGTCGAGCGGGACCGGCTAATGAATGACTTTCTTCATTTAAAGCAGAGGAAACTCACGGTTAGTGAGTATGAGATTGAGTTTAGTAAGTTGAGTCGGTTTGCTCCGGGTCTGGTGAGTGTTGAGGCGGATCGAGTTAAGCGATTTCTGGGTGGACTAAGAAGCGACATTCAACAATTAGCGAATGCCTATGGAGCAGTCAGTTATGCCAGCGTGGTTGAAGCTGCCTTGAGAGTTGAGGCCATTGAGAATGCCAAGAATAGAGGCCAGTAGTTGAGGAAGGATAAGCGGAAGTCCGGTGGAGGGAAGAGCCCTCAGGAACCAGATGTTATCTCGAGAAAGAAGATCAAAGAGATTTGTAGCTTTTGTGGCCGGCCAGGCCACCCCTTTGAGTAGTGTTTCAAAAGGTTGGGAGCGCAGAAGAAGGAACAGGTGCACGCGATTCAGGGTGTTTCCAGGGGAGACTTGGTGTGTGCCTTGTGTGGAAGGAAGGGGCATGAGGCTGCCCGTTGTTGGTTAAAAGATAAGGTCTGTTTTCATTGCGGTCAGAAGGGTCATCTCAAGACAAGGTGCCCTCAGACCGAGCCTATTCTGCAGCCAGTTCCCCTCCAGGCATTGCCACCGCCTCAGCAAATGGATAAAGGAAAGGGGAAGCTGAATATGCTTTCGGCAGACGAAGCGAAGACTTCGACCCAGGTTATCTCAGGTTCGACTCCTTCCCCGTCGTTTCGTTATGTTCCCTTTTTGGTTGAAGTTTTCGTTTTAGCGCTTGTTGCCTTAGATGCGTGTGTAATTCATAGGACGATTTAAGGTAAAGAACCGTTGGGCGCGCGTCCTCTTCGATTCCGGCGCTACTCACTCGTTTGTGGCTAGAGCCTTCATGGAGCGGTTCAGTTTAGGCCTAGATCGTGTTGGTGGTGCCTTCTGCGTTAAGTTCCCCTCCGGTGACTCTGTGGTTACAGACCTGGGTGTCCTCGATTGTCCGATTTTGTTAGGAGATTTTCTAGCCAAGGCAGATCTGAAGGTGATTGAACTGGAGGACTTCGATGTTATTTTGGGCATGGACTGGTTGTCAAGGTACGATGCTGTGATCCAGTGCAAGGGTAAGCGCTTGGACTTCGTCAAAGACAACGGTCAGCCAGGGAGCGTCTATGGGTATTCCCTCCGGAGTCTCCAGTCATTTCTGCGGTGCGTGCTCGGAAGTTGCTTGATTCTGGCTGTTTTGCCTGTGTGGTCTCTCTGGTAGGGACGGTTGTTAGTGTGCCCCGTTTGGAAGAGATTCCTATGGTGTGTGACTTCTCTGATGTGTTTCCTGACGATCTTCCCGGTCTTCCACCAGATCTAGATGTCAAGTTTGCCATAGATTTGGAGCCAGGCACGCGTCCTATTGTAAAGGCATCGTACCGGATGGCCCCGCGAGAGCTGGAAGAGTTGCGAATTCAGCTGGATGAGTTGTTGGCAAAAGGCTTTATAAGGCCGAGTTCTTCGCCTTGGGGTGCGCCAGTGCTGTTCGTTAAAAAGAAGGATGGGTCGATGAGGTTATGCAACGACTAAAGAGAGCTGAACAAGGTTACTATTAAGAACAAGTACCCTTTGCCGCGAATCGACGATTTGTTTGACCAACTGCGTGGTAGTGTCGTGTTTTCCAAGATAGATCTCTGTTCGGGCTATCACCAGTTGAGGATTCGGGAGTTAGATGTTCCGCGGACGGTGTTCCGCTCTCGTCATGGGCATTTTGAGTTTTTGGTTATGTCATTTGGTTTGACTAATGCGCCCTCAGCTTTTATGGATTTGATGAACAGAGTTTTCAAGGATTTTCTAGATAAGTTTGTGATTGTCTTTATAGACGATGTTTTGGAGTATTCTAAAGATGCGAAGGAGCATGATCAACATTTGCGGTTGGTCTTGGCGACTCTGAGAGACCATAAACTATACGCCAAGCTGAGCAAATATGAATTTTGGTTCCCTCAAGTTTCTTTTCTAGGCCACGTGATTAATAAGGAGGGAATATCGGTGGACCCAGAAAAGATCGCTGCTGTTATGGAATGGGCGAGACCTGTTACTCCCAAATAGATCAGAAGCTTCTTGGGTTTGGCTGGTTATTATAGAAGATTTGTAGAAGGCTTCTCTACCTTGTCCGCGTCGTTGACCAAGTTGACGCAGAAGAATGTAGCCTTTATATGGGATGGTAAGTGTGAGAAGGCTTTTGAGGAACTAAAAAGAAGGCTATGTTCGGCTCCAATTTTGTCTTTGCCTACGGAGGGTAGTGAGTATGATATATATGTGGATGCGTCGCATGTCGGACTGGGCTGCGTTTTGATGCAGGGCGGGAAGGTGATTGCGTACGGGTCGAGGCAGCTAAAGACTCACGAGAGGAATTACCCTACGCATGACCTGGAGTTTGCAGCTGTGATCTATGCGCTGAAATTGTGGAGGCATTTACTATATGGCGCACAGTGCAAGATTTTCACTGATCATAAGAGTTTGAAGTATGTCTTCACTCAGAAAGAATTGAATCTGCACCGGCGGCGGTGGTTGGAGTACGTGGCCGACTATGATGTTGAAATTCAGTATCATCCGGGCAAGGAAAATGTGGTGGCTGATGCCCTAAGTCGGAAGTCAGGTAAGATTTTTAATCTTTCCGCCGAGCGTCTAGTGGAAGATTTTCTTTTGATGGACATTTCTGTGGGAAGCTGTGATTTGCAGAGTAGCTTGGCAGTGGCAGAACCTTCGTGGATTGCGCTTACGAGACTGCATCAGAAGGACGATCCCGATCTTCAGCATTTGTATCTTCGAGCTGAAAAAGGTGAATTACCAGATTTCTCTATAGATGATGTGGGTACCTTGAAGTATCGTGGCAGGTTTTACATCCCCGCGGTTGGAGATATCCGGGATTTGGTGTGCAGAGGAGCCCACGGATCTAGTGTCTCCTACCATCCAGGGCCTACCAAGATGTATCATGATTTAAAACAAATTGCCTGGTGGTACGGGATGAAGAAGGACATAGCCAGATTTGTTTCAGAGTGTTTCACTTGCAGGCGTGTGAAAGCCGACCATGGGAGGCCTGGTGGCAAGCTAACTCCCTTGGAGATTCCGATGTGGAAGTGGGAGAGTATCTCGATGGATTTCATTACCGGATTACCGAGATCTCCTAAGGGGCATGATTCAGTCTGGGTAATCGTAGACAGATTGATGAAGAGCGCTCATTTTGTACCATTTAAGATCGATTATCCGATGAGGAAGATAGCCGAGCTGTATCTGGAAGAGGTTGTCAGATTGCATGGTGTACCCGTAAGTATCATATCAGATCGAGACTCCAGGTTCACGTCTCGTTTTTGGAAGAGCCTTCAAGAGGGGTTGGGTACAGATTTGAGATATTCCACGGCTTATCATCTGCAGACCAATGGTCAGACGGAGCGAGTAAATCAAATTGTGGAAGATATGATCCGATGTTGTATTCTGGACCACGGAGGAGCGTGGGACGAGCACTTGCGGCTTATGGAATTCGCATATAACAACAGTTATCAAGAAAGCCTGCAAATGGCTCCTTTTGAAGCTTTGTATGGGAGGCGCTGCAGGACTCCCTTGTTTTGGGCTGAGCTTGGCGAGGGACCTTTGTTGGGTCCAGAAGCACTCGAGGAGATGGAAACTGCTGTGAAGCTTATTCGAGAAAAGCTTTGGATAGCCCAGGAGAGATATGAGAAGAACGCCAATCGGCGTAGATCGGACTTGGAATTTGCTGTGGGGGACTCGGTGTTCTTAAAGGTCTCCCCGTTGATTGGAGTCAAGCGGTTTGGCAAGAATAGGAAGTTGGACCCGAGGTACGTGGGGCCGTTTCCGATCGTTGAGCGGATTGGGGTATCAGCCTACAGGCTGGCTTTGCCCGCAATTTTCCCTGGCGTGCATGATGTCTTTCACGTCAGTCAGCTGCGGAAATGTGTGGAAAATGACAGGCAGGTGTTGGATTCTGTGCCTCAATTGGAGCCAAATCTTTCTTATGTGGAGGTGCCTGTTCGCATTTTGGATTCTCAAGTTCGAGCGTTGCGGAAGAAGACTATTCATATGGTTAAAGTTTTATGGAGGAATCAGGATGTGGAAAGCGCGACTTGGGAGCTGGAGTCGGCTATGAGGGAGGCTCACCCTCATCTGTTTCCCTGATCTTGTGCCTGGTATTTTCCCGATTTTTTCTGTGTTTTGTTTGACCTTTGGCTGGCATTTCGATGACGTGTTTTCGGCTCTTTACCGTTGTAGAGCGTGGTCTTAGCTCTTAGGGTTCCCTGTGTAGCCGTTTGTAGCCTGTTAGCAAGATTCCCCAGCAAGCCGGAGTCCGTTTGATGACTCGGTTGGGCCTCTTAGGGAATGCTTGTGTTTTGGCTTCGGGTGGTGATATCCCGGGTTTTTGTTCGTCGAATGCTAATTTCGACTTCGCAGTTGTGTTCGTAGCGTGGGTTTTTAGCTGCGATGTGAATTTCGTCATTTTCCGAGATGTTTCGGGTCTCGTGTTGTTTTGATATTGCGTGTAAGTAATTAATATGTGTTGATTGTTTATTATTAAACTGATGCTTATATATATAGCCTTAGGTTAGAAATTAGGGCTCAGTTCTTTGTCTCTTTTCTTCTTTCTCTGTTTGGAAGAAGCCGCCGCCTGTACGAGAGGAAGAGAACCGCCGGACTACCCTAGCCTTCGGACGTCGATTCCTGGAGATTTAGCAGTCGAAAATCGATTTCGAGAGTGGATTTGGACTGCCCTCGCCTGGATCTGCATTCTTTCTATTCCTCGGCTCGGTGCTATGCGGCTAGATCCGAGAGTGGGGGAGGTCGCCAACCAAGTTTTTCTGGTATTGAGGCAAGTGATGTTCCCTCATCCGTGCCATAGTTGATCTTTGTCTTCTTTTGTTTAAATTTTATCTCTTTCCTGCTTAGATCCTAGGTGTATGTTAGGGTTCATTCCCGATCATACCGTGGTTAGTGTAGAAAAGTTCCCGTTAAATCTCAGATTTCCTGAGGGATTGTGTTTTTTAGGGTCAGATTTGGTTCGGTTCAGGTCGAGTAGTTTCTATTGCCGATGGATGATGGAACTCTAGGGAGAGGCCTCGTTCTCGTTTTGGTTGTTTGCTGGGTTTGGCGTCGGTGGCCAATCGAGGTGTCGACACCTTTGTGTCGACACCGGCCAGTTGTGGTGTCGACACTTGGTGTCGACACCAGCAGCAGTGGTGTCGACACTTGGTGTCGACACCAGCAGCAGAGGTGTCGAAACTTGGTGTCGACACCAGCCGCGGTGGTGTCGACACTTGGTGTCGACACCAGCAGCTGTGGTGTCGACACTAGGTGTCGACACCAGCAGCAGTGGTGTCGACACTAGGTGTCGACACCAGCAGCGGTGGTGTCGACACTTGGTGTCGACACCAGCAATGGTAGTGTCGACACCATGTGTCGACACCGGTCGCAGTGGTGTCGACACTTGGTGTCGACACCAGCAGCGGCAGTGTCGACACCCTGTGTCGACACCGGCCGCAGAGGTGTCGACACTTGGTGTCGACACCGGCAGCGGCAGTGTCGACACCCTGTGTCGACACCGGCCGCAGAGGTGTCGACACTTGGTGTCGACACCGGCAGCGGTTGTGTCGACACCTTGTGTCGACACCGGCTTGTCGTGGTGTCGACGCATCGTGTCGACACTGGGTGCTGCGCTTGTGTTGGGGTCAGGTAAGACTCGGGGTTGGTTCGGGTTAGGCGTGCAAGGCCTCGTCGGTGGACCCAACGTTTTTGCCTTAGGTTCGTGGGTTTCTTAGGATTGTTTGTGCGACTTTTTCCCTAGGGGTGCATTGGGTGTTCGGCTAGTTTCTGCATGCCGACTCTTGGGTTGTGGCAGGTGGTGGAGTTTTGGTGGCCTCTGGAGGGGTGGTTTTATGTGGAGAGCTGTGGCCACCGCCTTTTTTCCCCGGTTTGGGTTGGTGTGTGTGGGACCCTAAAGCTGCCACTGTTTGACCCCTTAGCCCTTTTTGGATCTGATTTTGGTTATGTATTCAGATCCATGTCTTGACCACTACCACTTGCCCACGTGTTAGGACTGTTAGTCCCTCTCTTGTTTATGCTTTCTTTTCTTTGGCATATATATATTCATGTTTTGTTGTTGTTGTAGACTCTTTTGATAGGGCATAATGGTTTTATTGCTCGCACTTGGTATGCTCTGTTGTGCTTTAGACAGTACTCTCTTCTTACTGTCACCCCCCCCCTTTTCTTTTACTTATAGCAGTTTGTTGTCGGGTCGGTAAACTATTCTTCTTATTTTGCTCATTAATCTATCGCTCTATTTACCTTTCGATTATTTTCTTGCTGAGGTGTTCTTTCCTTGAATGCCTCAGGTCCAGATTGTAGCCAGTTCAGCGGCTAGTTCTTCTGGCGGGGCTTGTTGGTGGCCTCTTGGGTAGCTGAGATAGCTTATCCCCGTTCTCTTTTTGTGAGGTAGTTCTTTACTTTTCTGTATAGACATACACACTCGCTAGTGGGTTCGTGTCAGGTTGTTGACGCCCACTGGTGGCTTCTTGCGATGCTGGGCATGAATTTAAACTGCTGTTTTGCCTATTTGTGGTTGGTTACTTTCCTCTGGGAAGGATTTATGCTAGGTTGCATGTTAGATATTTTAAACCCTAAAAGCATTATTATATGTACCTCATGCAAAACATGTTTCTAAAACAAAGACACTATTTTTCCTCAGCGTACAACACTATCTTTCATACATACTATATTCACCTTAGAGTCGTGCATACCATGAGTTGTCCCCCGGGGACACTTATGCTCATTTAGGGTGTCAACTTAATTGAACCAAAGTATTTTCTGCTGCGTATAAATATAATTTTAACTGTGGACTAGCTGATCTACCGTGCCGAGGGATACGGCCATTCAACATAACTGACTTTCCTTCATATTTAATCAACGATTTTCTGTAAAAATCTAAAGTCTAGAGTTTTGCCTGAACGTGTGCAGTTATCCCCTACACGACGTGGCATCACGGCACGTGTTTTCTCTTGCTCTGATACGATTTTATCATTGATAAAATGTGGGTTGTGACATACAGAGGCCTAAGTGAAGCAGTGTGGATGCCCGCTTAGTGGTAGAGAAGCCCGCTCTACTGTCGCCGCCTGGCCACGACGGTTGATGTCTGAGAGGTTAGCTACCTGCTCGAAAATTGGGAACTACTAACCTGTGTCGACATAGCGGTTGCATGTGTGTGATCATGGGTGAGTCATTGCATAGCATACATACCATTTCATTACATTGCACAAACAAGATCCTCATCGTATAGGTTTGTATGGGCACTCTTATACGATAAGTTACTTTATATTAAACTGATCCTTAACTTATAAGCTTGTATGGGCATCCTTATAAGTTAAGTTACTTTCCTGATGTAGATACTTATACCTGATGGTTTGTTATTGCTCATGCATAACTGCTAGATTATAATGTTGTTAATCATGTTGTACTATTACCACCTGCTTGTACCTGCTTATGTTGGATCCCTAGTTGGATTTGGGCTAGGTTCACTAAGTTAGTATCATCTGACCCGACATGTATAGCCAGGGTCATGGTTATGTTCTAGAGTCTAGGCCAAGTCCTTAGAGTCAACACTACATGGACCAGCCATCAACAGACTGCATAAAGACTCAAGACTTAGAGAAATTCAGAGACTCACGAGATGAGTTCGACGTTCGTCGAACTCAGGTCGACGAAAGTCATGCTCAGCTCGATGAAATCAAAGAGAATTCTCTGAGCTGAGCTCGACGAACTTGAATCTCAAGTCAACGAATTCCAGAGTATACTTCAACACCAAGTCCAGAATTATTTATATTTAACTCCAGTCGACGAACTTAGTTCTCAGCTCGACGAACTCTGGATATTCTACTTCAACATCTCATTCCAGAAACATCTAAGTATTTGAAGTCCAGCTTCACACTCCAGTCGACGAAGTTAGAATATCAGCTTGACGAATTTGGATCTTAGCTCGACGATTTCTGGATCATCTACTTCAAAACTATAAGACCAGAAACAACTAAGTATTCTAAGTCCAGAATCACACTCCAGTCGAAGAACTCACCTTCTCAGCTCGACGAACTTAGACCACAGTATTGGCAAGATTTATCAAGTAGCAGTTAAAAGTTCTCAGCTCGACGAAACTAATTTCATTTCGACGAACCCAGTTCTAAGGTCAACGATTTCTTGACACATTACTTCAACATTCTTAAGTCCAAGAAAAATGGAATTATGTTACTAGGTCGACGAAGTTATATTCTCAGCTTGACGAACTTGATGCACAGAAATTGACGGGTCTAGAGAAAGCAGTTGTCAGTTCTTAGGTCAACGATTTTGGTTCTCAGCTCGACGAACAACTATCATCTGGTCGACGAACTTGACTTCTCTGCTCGACGAACTCTGGGCACAGATCGACGAATTCTCCTCAACGAATTCTGTAAAGTTCCAGACTTAGAGATTTCCCTCCCTCGTCTCTTTTCTATTGCAATAATTCCCGAGTAATCAATGCATTAATATTCTTGAATATTACCGTTAGAAGCAAACATTGATTACGGTCTTCATCAGGATTATTGCTTGCCGTTTTTCCATGGGACAGTTGGGGAAATCAATCAATACAAAATATTCTCCAGGCCGTCAGAATTCAATGCAGAAAGGAATTCAAATTTCAAAAGGGAAATTTATATGGAAAATATAAGAGGGATTTTCTTGATCTTCCAGTAGAAGGACAGCAGTCAGAAACATACAGAAAATAAGTATCTTCATCTCTCTCGACAGCACATCGAGAATACACAGACTACTGAGCTCACAGGGCATCAACACTGTCAAGAGACAAAAGGCTAACCCTAGAGCAAAGAAAACAACAGCAAGCTGAAGAAGAAGAACAACCATTCAAGATCAAGAGTCTCTTTTGTCTTCATTCAAGATTCTTCAAAGGACAACAAACAATCTATCTGTCAAGAAGTTCCTGGAATTCATTTGGTCAAAGCAAAAGCTGAAGACCTATCACCCTGCATCAAAGCTTCACCTTCCTGAACCATTCAACATCTCACGGGGGGAGCCTTTGCTAACACCAAATCCACAAGAGTCTTCTCAGTTGTTTTGAGAAAGAGAATACATAACACTCTCTCATCCCCCACTGTATAAAGGGTCTTAAACTCTTTCAAAAGTTATTCCTGGTTGCAAGTCACCTGACCAAAAGACTTGAGCTTTGGTTTTTGAGCACCTGATCAAAAGCTTATTGGTGGCAGTCACCTGATCAAAAACCTGAGTGGATTACTACCATGGTGGTAGAAGAGTGAATGTACCCAGGTTGGGGAACCACTATAAAATTCTTGTGTTGTCTGTGTTGCTCTTTCTTTTATTCTTGTTGTGGTTGTGCTAATTAGGTTTGTTGTGTTGTGATATTTTATATTTGTTGATCTTGTGTTAGATCAGATTATTTTAGGCCTAAGTTTATTTACAGCAAAAGTTTTTAAAAACCTCAAGATACTCTATTCACCCCCCCCCCCTAGAGTATACCAGATCTAACACCTAACTTTCATTGGTATTAGAGCTTGGATTCCTTTGGTTGTACAAGCTAACCCTTGAACCAAAGATCTTGAGTTAGATCTATCTTTTTATTTCTATTAGAATTATACACACGGCATGGTACAGAACAAAGACTATGCAAGCACCAGACCTCCAGTATGCAACCTAAACAAGTTTGTCATCTGGAAGGCAAGAATTAAATTATATATGAACTCTATTGATAAGGATATCTACAATTCCATTTTGATAAGTTCTCCTCAAGCTACTGCCTCTACAATACTAGCAGCATCAAGCACAGATGCAGTTCACCACCTGAGTGACTAAGGCTCAGAAGAAGGCCAAAGTTGTTGATGCTAAAGCAATGAACATTTTGGCTCAAACCAATGTCAGATGACATTTTTCAGAAAGTGGCTAAATGCACATCAGCCAAGGACATCTGGGATTCTCTAAATCAAATGGTGGCTGGATCTGCTGATGAAAGAAAGGACAGAAGATCCAACCTCATATCACAATATGAGAATTTTAAGGAGGAAAACAAAATCAGTAGCAGATATGTATAATAGGCTGAGCTCAATCATCAATGAGCTAAAAACATTGGATAAGGACATCACCCTCGCAGAGGTGAATGACAAAATCCTTATGTGCTCCCAAGCTCATGGGATTCAAGGATCTGGCTCATCAAGGAGGCCAGAAGCCTATATGAGATTTCCGCTGAATCTCTTTTAGGAAAACTAAAGTCCTACGAGCAGCTCATCAAATCCAGAGAAGCAGTTGAGCAGAGAACACCTCCACCAGCAAGGAAGGAGCATAGCATTGCATTTAAGGCTGCTGAGGAGACAAAGACTCCAACAATCAATGAAGAGTTGATGAGTCTATATTTGCCAGAAGATTCTACAAAATGGCAAAGAAAGACTTCAGAAGAAAGTCATCCAGGCAGGATGACAAGCCAAGGTATGACAAAACCCCCACTAAATAAGTGGTTTGCTTTGGCTGCAGGAAACCTGGACACTTCCTCTTAGAATGTCCAGAAAATCAGAAGAAGGAGAAGAGAGAAGGATTCTAGAAGACAGCAAAGCAGCAGGCCTTCCTCCAGCAAATATAAAAAGAAGGAGAAAAGCTTTGTAGCTGAAAGCTGGAGTAAAACAGAAGATGAATCCTCATCTTCCAGCTCCGGTGAAGAAGAAGAAGAGGCAAGGGCCAAAGAAGTGTACCTCATGGCCATTGATGCCTATAGAAGCCAGTCAGATGAAGATGCATCTGACAGTGAACAAGCTTCAGAATCTGAAGCTGACCAGGTACTTTCTACTTTTGATTATAATTCTGATTCATTCAAATCTGAATTTAAAACCATGTACATTGATCTGATAAATTTAGAAAAAGTAATTAAGACACTTAGGGAAAGAGTAAGAAACCAAGAAAATGTTATTTCTGAAAACAATAGGCTAAAAGATGAACTCACATTAGCTAATGAACAAATTATTGCTTTAAAAACTGAGCTATATGAGGCCAAACAACTTGAGGAATCTCTCAATGGGAGAAGCCTCAAGCAGATGGACATTACAAGCACTGTTAATGCCAGACTAAATGGCAAGCTGGGCTTGGGTGCAGCATCAAGTTTGCCCCCATTCTCAAGAAGAATATTTTATCCGCACCCATTAAATTTGTTTCTGCTAGAGGGAAAGAAATAATAACCAACAAACAAACCACAAAACAAATGCCTAACAAAAAGTCAAAATAACAGAAATCAGAAAACCTTAGGTAAAAATAAAGTTCGGCAGATTTCGTCGAACTCAGATTGACGAAATGTGGCCAGTTTGTGGAACTCTAGTCAACGAACTCTGAACGCAGAGTTTAACTATAATTATTCGTCTTACTGCGATCGACGAACTTTGTATGGTTCGTCGAGCAGAGATCGACGAACGTGTGGCACAGAAAATGACTATGTTCATTCTCTGGGCAGAGATCGACGATCTCATCCAAATTTGTCGAACTCTGGTCGACGAACTCACAACATTTCGTTGAACCCAGAAAGACTTAACAAAAATTATAACTACAACAGTCACTCTATTAAATCTAGAAAACCATTTAATCAATTAGCTGATTGGATAATTCCACCCAGAAGATATCATCCATTAGGATACAAATCTCAACCAGAATTTTTTGTGATATCTAGTTTTTCATATCAGCAATATAAAGGACCCAAGGTAACCTGGGTCAAGAATAACTAACTGATTTCATTGCAGGAAAAGGGTTATCCAGTAATTAATCAACTATGGTACCTAGACAGTGGATGTCCAAACATATGACTGGCAGCAAGGACAATTTAATCAATTATAAGTCCAAGCTGGGACCAAAGGTAATCTTTGGTGATTCAAAGTGTGGCCAGTCAGAAGGCTATGGAGAAGTGAAAATTGGAGTAAGTTTAGAAGTGAAAAAGTACTAATAAAATTACTTAACTAATTAAAGTAAAGTAAGGTACACTTGTATTCTTCTACCTCTAAGTATTAGGTAAGTAATAAGTGGGAAAAGTTTTAATTTGGAATTAGTAGTTTTATTATATATCGTTGACTAATATCACCTCAAGGATATCTGT